>JABCPV010000041.1:0-257477 GCA_016584345.1 Suillus ampliporus | reverse complement strand
GGGAAACACTGGCTGAGTAAAGTTGCGACATATCAGCCTTGGCGACGTGGTGAAGGGTGATAAAACATACCAATTCCACCAGGTCAGCAGTTCATCAACTTCTTGACATTCCTCTGGGTCTTCTAAAAGGTCAAGGAGGCTATGGTAAAACATCTCGGAGTCTGTGGTTGTGTCAGTCCGCGAGAATACCGAGGACGAGCTGAGAGCAAATCGCACCTTCAGTCGTACATCAAAACCATTCTGCGATAGAAGTGTGATGTTTGACGGACCTGAGTTGCGATATAAGCCACAGAACGATGGTAACAGAATTCATGCCATGGAGGCGAGCATTTCCTGATCGCGTGGCCTTCGGCTCCCTCTCAACCAAACTTGGGGACGTGAAAACATGCTTGTAGGCCTGGTAGAATACAATATAGTGAATGGATAATATAAAAATACGAGTGCGCACTCACACACACTAGCAAGCGGCTCCTAAGAAGACCACACCACAGGTCTTCGGGGTCATAGATATGGTGGGCGTACAAAAAAATGGGCCATTGATCCCCACAGACTAGCATTTCGCCACTTCGGAGGTTCTCTTTCGTCCTGTTTACAAAAAAAAAATTAGGACCCCAGACATGCCAAAAAAAATGAATCATACTGAGGGTCGTTCCAGTCCAACCCAGCGGGGCAGAGGAGAGAACCTGTGAGTTCGTGGTTAAAACCACGGTCAATCTTGGAGTTTCTATGTAAAGGAGGTTGTATAGCTTCTCCTTTCGGGGAAATCCAATCAAGTACCACAGACTTCAATGTTTTTGTGTCATCGCCTCTGGCGCCTGCAGCTCCCTTACCAATCTGTAGATCATAAGCACGAGCTCTTGCCACGCAGAAGAAGATGCACCAGCTCTCCAACATGAAGCATTTCCTCCTCAGACCCATCTTTCAGTCGTTCCAGAAGGCCGGGATATGAGTCTAAGAGTTGCTCAAAGACGCGATGTTCTCGCCGCTCTCTGACATGCACGTCAGCGGACAAGTGAATACAGAGATGCACATCTTTACTCAGCAGAGAACTCCTCCAAAGGGGTATCTTCCAGTAGCTCCAGCCTCAAGATGCCATTGGTGAGCAAGGAAGGGTAATTGCACAACGTGAATACCGTTCGACCAAAGTGGCGTCCGTGAGAGACAAGCGGGTCGGATGAGGAGCTGGGAGACAGGATGAGTCTACAAAGTCTGTAGTCAACGTTAGGGACTGCTTACGCTTTTTTTCGAGGCCCCATTTGGAGGGCCGACGAGCCGCATTTGCTCGGGATACTGGAGGTGGTGTCCTGGGTGGTCATGAAAGCTGGGGAGGAAGGGAAGGGTAGCCTGGGCTTCGCAGCCTTTATCTGCGGCGCAACGCTATGTAATATCACATAAAAACTACTGGCCAGCGCAACAGCCACGGTACTGGCGGCCAAAGCAGCTACGGCGAATGGCACCAAAAAAAGTGGCCATGAATGATGGCCAAAACAGCGGCCACGGTGACTCCAGCCCGCTCATTGGCTGGCCTACTGGAATGTATCAACCCTGAGCTGAGCTGACGAGTTTGATATTTGAAGACTAGAAAAAGCGTGGCATATCACCATCAGTATAAAGCCCCATCGACCTTGCATCTTCTCATTGCAGCTCACCACTCGATAAAACATCCACTTAGCGCAATATGCTACAACCCTGGTGTGAGAGCTTCGAAGTGCAAGGACGTAATATCAACTTGAACCTGCGGTAAACATGACGCACCCACCTGGCAGTGGGACGTACTGATGATGCCTTTGCTTAGAATTGAGTTAGTGGGTGATGCTAATGAAAGTGGCGAGGAACTCGCCGGTATAAGGTTCGTCAATGCCATCAACCATTCTCGAGGCTAATTGTAGACCAGTGAACCGAACGTTGATGACGACGATTCATCAACACGTAATGACGGGGATCCACTTCTGCCGATTATCAACCATAACAAAGGCGAGGTGGGCTCCACGACCAAGCTCAAAGAGAGACTGCGTCTTGCAGAAAAGAACTGCTCGAGGCTGGAAGGGCTATACCAAAAGTACAGACTTCGTTGGTTGGAGGAAAATTATTGAGTAAGGGTGCTGGAAGAGTACGCACCACATGGCATCAGTACTTGCTCTCCCCGTCAGATCACATGGGACGCCCCTTCTCCTACTCAAAGTATGTTGGACACGCGCGTTCTTGAAATCAACTAACTGGACCGCTCAGGCGAATATGATCTCGAATTTGAGAATCAAGAGTGAATGCAGAAGGCGTATCGTAGCACCGTGCTGTCCTGCAAAATCGTCGTGACATAAAAGAACAATTTGGACCTGAAACCATTGGTCTTCGCCCACTGCCGGTATTTTCCCTACAGACGTAGTTGTTCAATTCAGATCCTCTGGTCGTTAGAAAAACTTACTACAAACTTGGCTTCTGCATGTCGGCGTAGCGTGGTCGTCTCATTGACAATAATACAATTACCCTTAGCAACACGAATCATTAGAAATGCAAGATAAAATGATCGCAAGAAAACTCACGGACAGATCTTGCATTTACGGCGTTTTGTTATCGTTCCGTTGGTGCCAGCACGCTAGTGAGAGGCTCTCGGCACGCACTTGCGATCAGCTGAAACGACTCATTTCTCCGATAGTGATCACGCTGTGAATAAATTACTCAAGCGAACTTAATATATTTCATAGTACGTACAGTATTAGAATCGCCAAAAAAAACAAGGCCATCAGACCCATGGCACCCAGTTGAGAGCAGATCCTTGTATCGTGATCACTGCAGCACTTTCGGGTGGCGCCTGTTTCACTTTGCCGACTTGCTTCTGCAGGGCATCGTGATGTTCCTCGAGGAATGCCATGCATCGCAGCGAGAGACGCACAGCATGTGCGCAATCAATAGGTGACGGGATCCCACCCTGCAAGGTGTGCCCGAGGGAGCGCGAATCGAAGAGGTTACCGCCCTCTTCCTTGAAGATTTTCGTGATGACATCAGTGGTGTAGACTGTCGATGAGCATTTCATCTCAGCAAGTGCACTGCGTGAGTTGAAAAATAAAACTGACCGCATGACCAAACGGCCTTCACTCTTGCCCTTGGCATCTAAGCCATAACGGATCTTCAGGAATTTGGCGTCCTGACGAAGCGTGTTGAGGTTCATGCTATCCTCTGGAGTGTAGACGATGCTGGCACCAGTCTGAGTAGGCACGCCCATCAGATCCATATTCTATGGGATATTACTCACTGGATGTGGAGCGCAGGGTAGTGCCTCCTCCCATTCTTGAGGATCGGTAGCGCATTGAACGCTGCGAATCCACCAATCATCAGCAGTGCATGCAAGTTAGGCTCTTGGAAGCATGCAGCCACTGCGCCCAGGTCAACGTCTGGGAGGGTACAGTTTGTGCCGAGCTCAGAGTCGCTGCGGGAGGTCCAGTTATCGACACCGAGCCAGGAGAGCTTGTGGATGTTGTCATCAAGGAGATCATGGAAACCGTTGTGGACTGCAAGTGGGCGGTGACCTTGCAACTCGGGTAGCCGCATTCATGCCACCAGCTGGAGCGCCCATGCTGCGTAGAATGAGAAGGTCACCCCAACCATTTTAAATTGAGCCTGTCAAATAAAATTGAAAAGAATGAGTGTTCCCAGGGCGCCTTGGTGCTCAGGGACTGAAAGGCACAAGGTAACAGCAGACGTTCACCGGTCAGCGCCTGAGCAGCTGACAGTGTCTGCATCATGCAGAGCGGTGTGTGGTGCGTGTATCGGCCAAGAGTATGAGCGGCAACCCAATGGTACTGACTGAAGAACAAAAATTCAAAGTTCGCAATCTATGTCTTTTCAAACTCTGCTGGCAAATTCCGGCTAATCAGTCGACACCTACGCTAGATTGCGTACCCATATCATTTTAATCTTATACCACTACCCACTGCTGTTCTAATGTCTCTGCCTTACGGACCCGTTGACTTCAGCACTACGGTAAAGTACATTTTATGCGAGTGACTAAATGGTCTCAAACCAGGCTGGCGGCACCTTGTGATATATGGTGGACCTTAGGTATCCTTACATGACCAGGTGACCTCGTACAAGGGTAGTGCTGTTTTGTTGATGTAGTGGTGCTTTCGGGCAATGTACCTCCTTCGAGTTGGTGAGCCTCTTGACCTCCACTCATTCGTCCAAACTCTTCTCCCTGGCATGCTCTCTTATCCTTGTACCTCTCTTCTTCCAGCTCTTATTCTCTCTCCAGGTGGTCTAGCAAGCTGCGCGTCCGGTTTGCTGTCGCATCAACACTTGTTGACGTGTCTGGTGGTTGAACACTCGAGGTCACGGCTGGGAATGGGCAGGAAGTGTTGACGGTGTTGGTGTTTCAAGCGGATGACTTGATATTTGTATGTTAAGGACTGTTGAGTGCAAGGTTGGAAGGTGTGTACTGGGAGGTCAAGGATTGATTCCCAGCAGACACTTTCGAGGTAGAAAGCAACCAGGCGGAGGTTCTGTCCGAGGATGTTGTTGAATCAAGTGCGGGTGTTGTGAACTTGTGCCACGGTAGCGGCGGCTGTGCTGGTCAGTTATAGTTTATGCCGGATGGTCGTGAATCATGATGTCGTCTGCAGTATCACACCAACACCACTCTGATTCATTCATACAATGCAAGTAACCTGTATCAGTTTAAAATGCTAGTTCCTCAGGGAAGCTTTTGGCACCCGTGTCCATAGTCAAAGTAATAGTATACTAAAATCACACTGTTTTACACTGTCGATACAGCGGCTAGCAACAATCGATACAAAGGCAAGAATAATTCATGACGGCTAGAGCCCTCATAGGATGCAATCAAACGCAAAGGACGATGCACCGGGCTGCGGTATAGTCCTGACTGGAGCTGGGACGGACGGCATTACCAAACTTCAAAGTCATTGTGACATTGGTCCGTGTCATCGTCAGCGTCCACATCGCAGTAGCGTAGCTCATCGGATAGTATAGGCCGTAGGATAGATTGATCCCAGGATGTTTGTGAACCTTCAAGGGCATCAGCTGCGGATGAGAACTGGTAGGTTTGCGCTTACTGTGGTCAGAGAAATCGAATGCGTGGATGTTCTCAAGGGCTAGGGTATACAGCGTTATCTCAGTTTGGGTGCGGCGCATCTTGGCCTGCAAGATGAGCAGATCCAGCCCATGATTGCGTAGGTTGGCGTTGCTGCGCCGAGTAGCAAGGGACTTCATCATCAACTCCGACTGCATGTCCAGTTCCATTTGGAATGCCTCGTAAAAGGCTTCCTGGATGTCAGTGGTGATCCATGTGCTCAGCAGGGGTAATGAGGGGCCGATGCACTGTAGAGAGACAGTTGAGCACAGCCAAACAGAATTTTACAGTACTGACATCTAAAACGCCGTATGCTGGTTCTTCCTGCACAGAGGGGGGTTGACCGAGTGATGAAGGGGGCGAGATCACCAAAGGAGGGGAGCTCTCCAAAGGGGGGGAGCTCTCCAAAGGTGAGGAAAATCCCGTAGGGTTGAGGTACGCGTCATTCCTCGTTAACCAAGCTTTGCACTTTACTTGCGTAGAGATCGAGCAGGCCAAAGGTGCACAAGGTAAAGGTGAGCACCATGAAGGCGCACCCGCATGCCTCAAGGTTGCTGAGGGAGTCTTGATCTCATGCCTGGCTGGAGCTCCAATATGTGCTACATAGTGAGAGGGTGAGGACCATAACTCCGCATCTCAAAGTCAAAGAAGCTCACGCATTCGGAATTGCTCCACGATTTCAATAGCCTGTGAGTACAAAGATACCTCCATCTGACACCGTTTCCTCCTCTCTTCCATAAGAAACCGCTCTACAGCCGCATGCCTTCCCCCATCCTCATTGACATTACAGATGCCCTGGTGTCTACGCAAGGTTTCCTCCTGCATCGCCTCTATACTGCGTTCCCCAACTAGTTCCCAAAGATCACCAGGATACACTCGATCTTTGAGTAAGTACGACAGTATGTATAATTCAGTCTGGAGCTATAAGAAAATAAAATAAATCAAGATGTACCAAGACACAAAATTATTGACTGACCTTCTGACTTGCTATGAGTCCGACACTACGGTAGTGCGCGGTGAGCTGAGGAATCCTATTTGTAGTGGGGAACTTTTGAAGGGCAAGTGGAGGGTGGGAATCCTCAAGAAACCTAAGAGCTCCGCAGCGCTCACTGAGTCCTGGCCATCAAAAGAACGAGCTAGCCATCAAAAAATGAGGTAGCCATCAAAAGAATGAATACAGGTGTGTTTCATTACAGCTGTTTGAAATAATAACGATACTATGTCGAGTGTGTGAAAGCTTAAGACCAAGGAAAGACTTAGTGAGAATTCTGTGAAGACGCGACGTGCCATGCCCCTTGACCTTTGCTAAAGCTATACTTTCGACTTATCATGGCAAAGCAGAGGCAATATCTCACACCAGCCATCGTTCCGGACAGCCCCACAAGTGCAGATGGAGACGCAACTATTCTTGCGGCTCAAGATTCCAGATTCCAGCTCACTGAAGAGTGTTGTAGATAGTGGTGTAATGGACAGATATAAAGCAGTTCATCTCTAGAAGATGCTGGAGCTCATCTAGGAACCAGTCTGGTCTCTGTTTGACAAGCTCGAGGAGGTGATGGACGTCACTATAGTTTAGAGCCCTTGGCCTAGTACCACGATGGAGACTCGGGCTTCGATACACGGCCAGTCGCACAATACTACTTCAATACATGGAAAAAGAGAAGCCCACAGCATCTAGTGTCGAGAGAAGTTGTCTGTTGTATAAGCAGATAGCTGCAAGCTAAGAGCTTGAGGGTGTCGCTGATGCTGCGATAAGGCATAACATGAACAAATTTACGCTAAGTGTGTCATCATTAATCAGGTTCGGAATATGATTTATTACATAACGAGACAGGGCGTTACAATATTTGAAGAAGCTACCATATCAAGCGATTATGACGGTCCTTTTGCACTCCTCCCGAACAGATATGGCGGTTAATCGCTGACCTTACTCCTATGCGCATGCATTTTTTGCAGCATTTGAAGAGAATACGGAATTTCCCTGCCGAAATCCCATCGCCTTCCGAAGCGTCAAGCCTGTTCAGCAGTTCTGTTTGCTCTCTGCGGTTCCACTCAAGTTCAATAGGCAAGACCGGGTGTTCTTTATCATCCATCAATGAAGTTGCGGTGCTGCAGTGAAGCAAACTCATACCTCTTTGAGGGTACTGGAAGGTGGCTAAAGACGATATCTGGAAGTATACGTCTATTTTCACTAGGTGATGATGAGTTTGGGATCTTCTTAGGTATGAAGAACGCTAACCTCGATATCCGCATTTATCTGATGCACACCTCGCAATCCAGTCAGTACTCTTGTCAATCTTATTCCACCAAGAGTACACTGCTGCCTCTACATACGCCTTTCTTCCACCGCCATCAGCGCATAGGCAGCAAGGGTATCTAAATTCATGTCCATCGCGGTACTTTCCTAGACTGGACGGTGGAATCCTCTCTCCATCACCGTCGGTAGGCCTGTGTTGTATGGCGTCATGGCCTAAACTTCGCACAGGATTCAAATAGCATCTCACCAACACCATTCAATCATGGATTTCGAGGCGCTGTCATAGTGTAGGAGGGCGAAGCGGCAGGTCATAGCCTCCGCAATTAGTTTGGCTAACCTCCAAGAGGTTTCATGGCAGTCAGGTGGGGGCAGTGATGGTAGAGGAGGGTGAAGATGGAGGTTCCATTGGGTGATCCAGTGCGACAAGGATGTACTTTCTATTCTGCTGATATGAGGCTGTGACTTTCAACTCTACTCACCCTTTCTTGTCGGCATTAGGTGCGCCAGCTCCCCCCTTTTGTCACCAGAGGTTCCAGCCTTTCTTGCCATTATCAAATGCGCCAGCCCCACCTTTAGCTGCCTGAGGTTCTGGTCTGTGGGAATTTGGTCATGGGATGGCAATTGCGCTAGCAGTCTAAGGCTTGGCTATTTCTGCCAAACCTTCTTATGACATGCCGCTGAAGTTCTAGTAAGTCCTTTTTCATCCGACCTCGATCGCACACTCATTCTTTCAGCTCCTCCTCTAGCTCATGGACCTGGCGGGTTCACCGTCAACTCCCGCTCCTTTCAGGTGCACCTGTACACATCAGTTTACGCAGGAGAGCGCCTACACCAAACATCAACGTTCGTGCACGCAAGGCAAGAAGCGATTGTTTTCTGCTTTATCCAAAGCAAAAGACCTCTTGGGCTCTGCAAAATGGTCCCGAGTGGATGGCAGTAGCAGACCGTATGCCTGCCTTAGCGCGGCGTCTTCGAGTGCGCAGCCCCACCGCCCATGTGACCCATCTCCATCCGCCAACCAGGTTAATGAAGGATCTGTCGCAGGGCCTTCCAACACTGGCTCAACCCTGTTGGCAATGCACCCCCCAAAGGAGGTTTCGTGCGCAGCTTTCTCATCGCTCAATACCAATTTGAGTGCTGCGCCTATAGAGATAGATGATGACGAAGGCCTATCACTGGCGCAGCGGAGAAGCCGGCGTGTTGGTGTCCCCATGCCACTGCGCTATAGGCAGTATGAGGACGTGCTTCCACAACCTCCCCCGAGCGTTCCGTCCGACCATACTGCCCTACCACCGGATCCCAACCCACTAGCAGATCCCACTGATGTTTCCACTGGTACTCGCATCTCGTTTCGGGCTCCTCCTTTCTGTACGGCTAGGAATGTCTTCGGACTAGTACGCCATTTTTTTTCATCCACCCCCCCATCTCATGACCCAGAAGAAGCTCTGACGCTGCAAGATATCAGCTCTATCCCAGCTGTCGCTCCAGCAGAGCCAGATCCCCCCTGTGCGCCTCACGACCTTGCATTTCACCCATATCCCAACCGATCCTCTTTTGAGCTCGGTCACTGGTACTGGAATGGCAGCGTACAGAAGTCTCATCAGGGCTTTAAGGAACTGATCAATATTGTCGGTGATTCGTGTTTTGATCCTGACGACGTGTGGAGTACGCCATGGGACAGGATCAACTCGACATTAAGTGCGAGTATTCACGACAAAGAGGAGGATGAATGGGAGGACGAGGATGCGGGCTGGCGTAAAACCCAAGTCACCATTGAAGTGCCCTTCTCTCGGACCACAGCCCAGCTGGGCTCTCGACCGTATGTGGCAGCGGACCTTTACCATAGACCTCTCATCTCTGTGATTCAGGAAAAGCTCTCGAATGCTCAGGATGACGAGCTTTTCCATTACGAGCCTTACGAACTACGATGAAACGCTCCCCATCTTCCCCATGAAGTAAACATTCATGGTGAACTATACACTTCACCAGCCTATATGGATGTGCACCGCGAGCTTCAGGAATCTCCTGGAGAGCCAGGGTGTGATTTATCCCATGTGGTCGTCGCACTTACAGTGGCTCAAAAAAGTGTCCGAATGTTTATGCATTTTCAAATAATTTGGTAATAGCAAGCCAGAATAAAACTATAACAAAGTGGTATAGGGATATGTCTGAATTCCCTATATCATGGCTTGAATCTGAGATATATAGCGTGTGAACCCGACCATATATGGGCAAGATATGGTAATTTTAAATACATGACTCATTCGGACACTTTTTTGACTTTATGTTAAAATCACAAAATCAGACCATTCATGCATAATAAAATGGTGTCATAATAATAATATGGTTTAATTTTAATATAATTTGAATATATAAACCCAAACAAGATCATGAAATTCAACATAATCATCATGAAGCCCATCTTTTCTGCTCAAAAGGATGATATCCTGGTTCTCTGTACCTTTTGTTTATATATCAGGAATATTGCTTCGAAAACTGGTCTTGGTAAGTCTACTATTGCCAGAGTCATAAAAAATGACATATCAGATAAGGAAAATACTAAAATGGGATGTCCTCCCAAGCTTACTTCACAGAACAAAAGAGCTATTGTTCACTAAATTCTATCTGGCAAGGCTTCAAATGCTACCCAAGCTACCAAGTTCATCAATTCCATCATCTTCACTCCTGTCTCAACCCAAACTGTTAGAAATACCATCAAGGCAGCCAATCTTAAGGCTGTAACCAAGAAGAAAAAACTTCTTCTCTCTGCAGCTCATAGGAAGAGAAGGCTGGCCTTTGCTTTAAAGCACCAACATTGGACTGTGGAATACTGGAAGAAGGTTATTTATTCAGATGAAACAAAAATCGAATAGAATGGGGTCAGATGGCCAGGAATATGTGTGGAAAAAAGCAAGAGAACCATTAGAAGAAGAGATGTTAAGGGTTAGCTGAAGTTTGAAGGAGGAAGTATGATGGTATGGGGTTGTATGGGGTGGAATGGGGTGGGGATTCTTTTTGAGGTGGAAGGAAGGATGAATGGAGAGCAGTACATCTCTATTCTAGAGGAGTGTCTACTCAAAAGCATGCATAAGTCAGGAATTGATGAAGAAGACATTATCAGCACACCTCAAAAATAGCTATAAAATGGTTTGAAGATCATGATATCAATGTTCTATCATGGCCAGCACAGTCTTCAGACCTTAATCCCATTGAACATCTCTAGGAATTACTCAAAAGACTACTTGCTGCCTATCAAGATCCTCTATAGGGGCTATTTGAACTATGAGAAAGAGTTGCAGCAGAGTAGAAAAATATTGCTAAAGAGGAGTGTCAGAAATTGATAGAAAGTATACCTAGGAGGATTGCAGCAGTTATTAAGGCCAAGGGGGGTAACACAAAGTACTAGAATCATAGAATAGTCTTGGTTAAATATAAAGTCAAAAAAGTGTCCGAATGAGTCATGTATTTAAAATTACCATATCTTGCCCATATATGGTCAGGTTCCCACATTATATATCTCAGATTCGAGCCATGATATAGGGCTTTCAGACATATCCCTATACCATTTTATCATACTTTGGTTCTGGCTTGCTATCACCCAATTACTTGAAAATGCATAAACATTCGGACACTTTTTTGAGCCACTGTATGTTTGGTCAGATGCTACACACCTGACAACATTTGGTAATGCGAGGCTATGGCCGGTGTACATGTACTTCGGTAATGAATCGAAATACCGCCATTGTAAACCATCCTGCCATCTGGGTAACCATGTCGCTTATTTTCAAAAGGTATGATGACCCTTATGAACCCTCTTAAGCACTAAAGCTCATGTCTTGACAGCTTCCGGACTCATTTAAAGATTTTGCAAGTACCTACACTGATGGCAAGGGGGCTAGCCGCGAATGTGTAACCCATTGTCATCGTGAACTATTTCAAGCTCAATGGAAGGTCTTGCTCGATGATGAATTTTTAGAGGCTTACGAGCACGGCATTGTGATCTGTTGCTGTGACGGTGTCGAACGCAGGTTTTACCCGCGAATATTCACCTACTCTGTGGACTATCCTGAAAAGTGAGTCGTGAATGGTAGCCATATGAATTTGAAGCTCACCAACGCCAGGGTTCTTGTTGCAACGGTTCGGCAGCTGGGAGGATGCCCTTGCCCAAGATGTCTGATACCGACTGCACAGCTTCACAATATGGGAATGAGCCGTGATAGGCGCGCACGTTCAACGCTGGCGCGGTCTGATACCTCAAGGAGTGAGCTGGTTGCCGCTGCACGCAGCCTTATCTACAACAAGAATCATGGTGTAGATAGTGCAGGAGTCGAGACGCTTCTTAAGCCTGAATTCGTGGGTACCGACCTCGGTGAGCATGATCATCAGTCGCTTTTGCTCCCTTTACTTACCCTTGATTAGAATGTTTTATCAGACGCCCTTGGTGCATTCGGATTCAATCTATTTGCCGTGCTTGTCATTGATCTCCTGCACGAATTTGAGCTCGGGGTGTGGCGCATGCTTCTCATTCATTTACTGAGAATACTTTTCGCCTTGAATAAAGATCTGATCAACGAGCTTGATAAAAGGTGCCCAATGCATATCTGATGAAGGCCCGGCATACTTATACACCTCTGAAAGGTATAGGCAGGTCCCCTCGTTCGGGCCCGCGACCATTAGGCGGTTCTCTGCCAATACATCTGAGTTGTCAAATATGGCCGCTCAGAACTTTGAAGATCTTCTGCAGGTATGCCTTTGGAATGATTCTCCTAAGTCCTTTGGAACTCACATTGTATAAGTGTTCTATTCCGGTATTCGAAGGCCTTCTCCCCGATGATCACAACAAAATCGTCATCAATCTGCTTTTTATTATGGCGCACTGGCACGGACTCACTAAGCTTCGGATGCACTCTGACCTGACCTTGGAGATTTTTGACCAGCAAACCACCAAACTTGGAGAACAGCTTCGCCAGTTTAAGGTGAAGGTGTGCACTGTATACAGCACTCAGGAGCTCAATTGTGAGGTCGATGCGAGATCTCGCCAGCAGGCGAAAGAGGCAGCTAAACGGGTGGAGAAAGGCGAGGCGGATGGCAGTCAGCAAGGGGCTGCGGCTCGAAAGCCTAAGGGAGGTGCCCATGTTAAAGGGAAAGAAAGGGCGAGCCCAGAGAAATCACAAGACGCACCTTTACCGAGGCAACCCAGGAGGAAGAAGTCATTCAACCTTCAGACATACAAGATTCATGCACTGGGAGATTATGTGACCTGTATTTGTTGCTTTGGTACCACGGATTCTTACAGCACAGAGCTGGTAAGTCTTCATCTATCGCCTGCCCCTCTCCAACTCAGCTACTATCAGGGGGAATTAGAGCATCGCACATCAAAAGGCAGATACCGTCGAACCGACCAGAGGGACTTCATTCGCCAACTAACGCAGATTGAGCGCTGTCAAGCGCGGTTACGTCGCATCAAGCAATGGCAGCAAAAATCGGTTCCTTGTGCAGAGTTCAACGAAACTGCGAGTGATCCCCGGTTACATCATCAGATCGGCCAAAGCGAGAAGGTTTATGATGAGTTTGGTCATTACCTCCGCAGCCATGCGAGAGATCCTGCTATGAAGGTAATCAAACTTTTTTTGGGATTGTCGCCATTTTGACGTGTAATTCAGGACTTCCTGCCATGGATGAAAGATCATGTTCTTGATCACCTTCAAGGTCTGGAAACTTCTGGAACATCTGCGGAGAAATCCACCCACCCTGATGAAGAACACAATTCAATCCTATTCAAACGAAACAGAATCTATCATCACAATCTCGTAAGATTCAACTATACGACATACGATGTTCGAAGGGCTCAAGACGTTATAAACCCGAAGACTCCACATTGCAATATTATGCTCCTCCGACACGATTGCGATGGTAGAACTGATGGCAATTACTGTTATGCCAAAGTTCTGGGCATACACCACATCAATGCTGTTCGTGTGGGGAGCATATACGAATCTCACCGAATAGAATTTCTTTTTGTTCGATGGTACGAATCCGTTCAAAACCATGTCTGGGACGCACATACTTTGGGCCGCATTAGGTTCCTACCCCTTTCAAGCTCGAACACATTCGGCTTCGTGGACCCAGGGGTTGTTCTTAGGGCAGTGTCACATTATTCCGGCATTCTCTCGAGGCCAGCGCAATCTGAATGATGGGATTTCCCCTCTTGCGGGAGATAAACATGATTGGCATGAGTATTATGTCAACAGGTAGACGACTTGATTTATTTTAGCGATGTTTACTGATATCACAACTGTACTAGCTTTGCTGATCGTGATTCCCTCATGCGTTTTCACTATGGGCTTGGTGTAGGACACGTATACTCTCATAGGCCTGGAATCTTAGAAAACATTGGCTCAGCGCCACACCCTGCAGCTCAGACCGAAGGTGAATACATGGGGACCGAACAAAGCCTCACAGAAACCACCCATTGGCAACGCCCGGCCGACGATGAGGATGAAGAGGACGAAGACCACGTTGGCGTCGAGGAATTCATCCTCTTCGAGCAGCGACGTAATGGAAGCACCGAGACGCTCATAGAGGCGCTAGAGGACATGTATACTGACCATGCGTTAGATTATGAGAACTAAACTTCTATTACATCAATTTACCCTAGTGCAGATGGGCGCAAACCGAAGCTAATTCCTGGTCATCTGGCTGTTAGTTTCGGCCATCATGGCCATAGGTCCTGGCCGTCACAGCCATGGATCCTGGCCATCAGTAACTCGAGGCTATCAATATCTCGCGGCCATCACGACCCCCCAGCCACCTCTAACTTCCAGCTTCGTCAACTGCTGGTGCATCGCTAAGTAGTAAGTAGCCCCCGTTAACTTTTACGAGCCTGATCAGCAGCGCTTGACTAATGAATGGCTGCCCCTGTTGGCCCATGATATTTATTGCGCTGTGATTTCCCTTCTCTCTCTCCCAGACGGTGAAGTGAGTCCTTACCATCTAGATAAACCCATTATAACTCTACCACAGGCAGTCAAGTCGATTCAAATGCATTCAACGTACCTATATGTACACGAATCCAACCAAGTTTACATGATGGTACAATTTGATGTAAGTGGGCTACTTATGGTGGACTCTCGCTGATACTTTTCCTCTAGCACGAGGAGGTGTGCCACTCACTGTCAGACATCAACTGAGTTTAATCGTATTTTAGCACCCCTTCTCAGTGTTCAGAGACCGTCGCTTTCATTTCATTGGATACATGGCCGCCCATGGCAAAGTGTCACCTTTATACGTAAGACTCCCCCTTCGAAAACTTTCATCTCATTGTTGGTTTGCAGTGTGATGAGCTGTCCGAGGTCGAAAAGCCTTGGCTTCAAAAACTGAGGGTCGTTGGAGTGCTGGGTATCCCCGACAATGCGGGCGCTATTCATGAACACCCATTGTTTGAAGAGACGGTGAGAGATCTGTCTTTTTCATGCCGGAAATTTCGTTTTTAAAATGCTGGACTAGGTTGGCGACTCTGACTTTTTAGTTAAGACGTCTCTCGGTAGGTTTAACATCTTGGATAGACCGGGCCCCATGTGGTTCGTGAGTATCGTTCTTATCTAAGTCTAGCTTATCCTGGATTAATCTTGCTTCGGCAGCTAAACCAACTATCTGACGCGTCCATCCCTTTCACCCCGGCGCAATTTCCCCATGGGTTCCCGCCTCCCACCTTCGAGGACAATGCATTGTCATACAGGGCAGCAGCTATCCGTCGTCACCGATGACCCACCCTCGATGCTTGAGTTGTCGCTCTTCGCCCATCCCACTGTCACCGGTGATACTCCCTCAATGTTCGAGCCCCCGCACCCTGCCCCTTTTAATAACGCGATCAACCCATCGCCATTGGATTCTCTCCTACTGACTACACCCAACTCCCCTAGCATACACTCCACGTCTGCTGCACACATGTTCGACTTCACTCTCTGGCCCCTGTCGTCGACGGTGGTCTCTGACAGCGTCACGGCATTCGAGGCTTCGGAAGAGCTGTATGGGGTTGCTGGCAACCCAACCCCCACCGATGCTCATGTGCAACTTCATCCGGACTTACAATGGAGAGAATCGATCGATCTTTGGGGGAAGTATGAGCCAACTCAGAGGACAAATATTGAGCGTTCATTGAAGAAATCGCGGTCCTGGCTCCGACTATTGACTCTCACGAAGGCCCTTCTCTCCGGTAGTCTATGGGTCGGGCTTTATGGCAATCCATTCAAGATCACTGCAGTGGAGTATCGGCGTGCCATCACCAGTAATTTTCTAACTGCCCTACGAATTGAAGGCAAAACTTACGACGAGGTCAGGGATCAGCCACGTGAGTGCTTTATTGTTTGATGCCTTGGGTCATATTATCTTACAGTTTGATTCAGTAATCCTCAAGGAGGGTCGAACAGAGATCGCTATTGGATGGCAGATACTCCGCACCCACGTGCGCTTTCTATCTTTCTTACCTTCGCTCACTCCTGATATATTCGGACCGAGTAGCTGCTTGGGTGGTTCGACCACTCGAAATCTGAGCTCAGAAAAGTCATCAAGGGCGCAACGATGCCCCTTACAAAATTCTGTGATGCCAGTGAGTCTGGTAGAGAAGAGGAAATTACGCGTCTTGTCAAGCTCTTGAATTCGGAACGTTGCCTCGATGTAAGTAACAGACTGGACCCTTGAACCTTCTTACCTCATATCTTTCGTTGTTCAGGTGCAGGCCGCCATTTCGAAACTAGTGGATGGACAGGCCTTTGCAGAGCTCCTCTGGACATCAGTTGTTGATGCCAATCGGAGGGTTGGCTGATGGGAGAAAGAGTGGGAGAGTAGCGGACTTTTTTCACGAAGATATCTGTACCTCGACTAGGTGTTTGGCGGACGTTACCATATGTCACTTGATAACACTAGTGAGTCTTTCCCTCCATTTGCACATTCTCAAGCAATATAACAAAAGCACAGTTCTACCAGACGATGTTGCTCGCTTTGAAGGAGCACTTGGGTAAGGAACGTAAAGAGGAACTCGCTGTCTACCTGGACCACAAAGTTATTTCCGATGTCCTCATAGCCGCGCTTGGCCCCATGTATCAACAGCCGCATTTATTCCCTCAGTTCACACATGCCGTGATGCGGCTGCCTTTCATACAGTCAGTCCTTTACATGCTGCTTAATATTATTCATCATGAGCTACATTCAGGTATGAAAATGTGCTTCACTTCGACCCGAAAATGAAACTGCCAAGAATGATCGGAAAGACTAATATTTCAAGAACTATGGATGACGTCAACCCCATCGACATCAAAGCAGTCGAGGGTGCGCACACAAACGGCCTACCAAACAATAAAGGCTTTCTGTACTATAGGTCACTCGTAGACGTGTTTTGCTTCATTGGCGACTTCAAACCGGTGATGTAAACTTCATGAGACACAGTCCCTGTCGTTTCTTGTAAATACCTGTCGGATTGTCGCCTCTATCAACCTCTCATACATAACACTTACATTCATCCTTCTTGCGTATCTGCAGTTACATCTAGTAGCACGAACACGGAATTACAAGTAGCACCCTTGGAATAGCACGATTGTATTTGCATCAGTGTCACGAGTTCAATACAACCAACAGGCGGTCGCCTGCAGTCGGCAGTTCATCGATGGCCTACGGAACAATCATTTTTTATTTACGGTAGTCAATAATATTCGCTCCATACAACAGCTTAGTGCATTCATGGATAGTGCACCTGAGGTAGAGTCCCGCATGTAGTTTGAACTTTGCGTGGAGTAGCCTGGCAAAGGTTGTGTATTTGTACTTGTTTTTCTCATGCACTGGTTATTGTCACAGCTTGCGACTCAACTCGTGTCTGTCAGGTTGACCGTATCGCCCTTGGCAATTGAAGCCCATCCCGGCCGATCTGTGGTTGAATGCGTATAGGTTCTTCTGACATGGGACTTTATGACTGCAATATGCTCAGAGCTCTGCAATATGTCGCAGATCGCCTGCTTTCCAGATGCTAATGATATACGAAGATCACAGGTTCGTACCGCACTTCCCTTTGTTGCTTCATGACCGATTAAAATTTTGATGGCCAAGGATAAGATCTGGAGGCAACATTACGTTCGCACTTGGTCGAATGAAAATAACAAGCTAAGATAGCAGTCAATGACTATACTTCGACTGCGTGCGGATGGAAGGAACCATGGCACCAGTATCAGCTCCTTGGCGCCTGTGGTACAATGCAGCCTAGTGTTCGAAGATTCTGCCCAGCGGAGTCATTCAGAGAGAATCTGTGGAAGATAGAATGGCTCGCTCACCTTGCATGTGAAGACCATACCTCATCAATAAACTGACGGAGGAACATTGTAGACGTCTTAGCAAGGCCTCCCAGTCGCAAACTCATTGCACGGTAGGACAAGGCATTCATGCCCCCATTCAGCTGATAAAGAGAGCAAAAATCATTGCATCTGCTGAAGCGAATTTCTGACGACCTCTGCACCTTCGATGTCCGACTAGAAGCTTCAGATGGTCTTCATTAGCTCCAAGTGGGACCTGGGCATTCGTTGCAACGTGTCATAGCGGCACTGACGATCTCTTTCGAACCCATCGAACTTCGGGCTTACCCAGTATATCAGCTCTATCCCAGCTGTCGCTCCAGCAGAGCCAGATTCTCCCAGCGTGCCACACGGTCTCACCCATACCTCAACCGATCTTCTTTGGAGCTTGGTCATGATACTGGAATGACAGGGTGCAGGAGTCCCATCAGGGCTTCAAGGAATTGATCTATATCGCCGATCGTTCAGATATTGATCTCGACAACATGCGGAATACACCATGGGACAGGATCAACGTGCGAGTGTAAAGGGGAATGAAAGCGAAAGGCAAAACCACCGAACTTGGTGGACAGTTTCGTCAGTTTAGGGCGAAAGCCTTGAGCAGGTGCCAATGTTAAAGGGCGAGCCCAGAGCAATCCCAGGATGCACCTTTACCGAGGCAACCCAGGAGGAAGAAGTCATTTCTACAAGTTTCATGCGCTGGGGGATTAGGTGGCCTCCATCCCTCGCTTTGATACCACAGATTCAGTATAGTGCCGGTAAGGCTTAATCTGTTGCCTGTCCGCTCTCCAGCTCAACTGCTATCAGGAGGAGTGAGAGTATCGGATGCCGAAGGGGAAAATCGATGGCAATTACGGTTGCGCCGAAGTTCTTGGCATACACCACATCAATGCTGTTCGCTCGGGGAATATCTATGAATCCCGCCGAATAGAATTTATTTTTGTTTGATGGTACGAATCCGTACAAAACCATGCCTGGGACGCACATACTTTGGGCCGCGTTCGGTTCCTACCCCTTGCAAGCCCAAACACATTCGGCTTCGTGGACCCAGGGGTTGTTCTCAGGGCGTGTCACATTATTCTGGCATTCTCTCGAGGCCAATGTAATCTGAATGATGGGATTTCTCCTCTTGCGGGAGATAAACATGATTGGCATGAGTATTATGTCAATAGGTAGATAATTTGATTTAGTTCACTAATATCACAACTGTACTAACTTTGTTGATCGTGATTCCCTCATGCGTTTTCGCTATGGGCTTGGTATAGGACATGCATACTCTCATGGGTCAAAGTCTTGGCTTGGCGTTACACCCTGCAGCTCAGACAGAAGATGAACATATGGAGACCGAACAAAACTTCACGGAAACCATCTACCTGGCAACATCCAGCTGACGGTCATCAATAACTTGTGGCCATCACTACCCCCCGGCAGTTCCCTCTTTCATCTAGCTGCAGGGCAGGTTACCAACGGACCCACCACCTCCAGCCCCCCCGCATCTGGATGATGCAGTGGTGCGCGAACCTCCCTTTGCTAATTTGCTAAAGGACTGCCCTAATAACATCGTGTTCAGTAGCTGACGCCTTTGGCCAATGCTTCATTTTTCTCTCAGCTCACTTACACCTGGATAACCGGTATAATGGTCGGTTATTCAACCACTAACTTCAAAGTATGCTGTTCCAATGTTTGTATCCAGGTTTTCGGATATCAGCGCACGCTGCAAGCGTCTGATCTATACAAACTGGACACATCCCGAGAGTCAGCCGTACTTGCCACTAAACTTGAAGCTGTATGGCAGCGGTGTGTCAAGGCAGCAGCCGACTGGAATGCACATCTTGAGAGTGGAGAGATCCGGCCATCTTTCTTCAAGTGTACTGGCTGGGCCTTACGTGCAATTCCCAGTAAGGAGCAGAAACAAGCCACGACTTGGTCTGAGCGACATAAAGTGTTTCGATTCCTGAAGGAAGGAAAGAGGCCAGTCTTGCTTGGGCTTTGAATGACGTTTTTCGCCATATGTTCTGGATTGGAAGTGCATTCAAGGCATGAATCTTCCTTATGAATTGTCATCGTCATAATAAATTTACAATGTCACTCAGGTCATTGGTGATATGGGACAACTCATGGGACCTCTCGTCCTGCGGGTAAATAGCAAGCCGTCTTTGGTGGCGGTAACCTCTGATTTGTTTTGTCCCTCCCCTGCAGCAAATTGTCGTCTTTGCAGAGGAGCGTTCTGCTGCAATTATTGCCGGAACACCTGTCCCCAATGTCGGTCGCGGTATCGCCATGGCTATTGGGCTCTTCGCACTTACTATGATAGCTAGTGTCTGCACCCACCAGGTTTGCGAGTCAACGATGAATTCGAGCTAAGCTGACGCATTTCAAGTTCTTCTGGCATTCAATGTTAACAGGCGTTCTGGCTAGAGCCGCCCTGATAACATGTATTTATGAACGTGGAGTAAACCTCACAGGCAAAGCCCTGTGTCAAATTCAGCAACGCTGCACTGCTTAACCATATTTCTACGGACGTGACCAGGATTGATGCGTGCGCTCAGTGGTTTGTGAGTCGCAAACTCAAGCATAATTCATGCCGTTGACTAACCGCAGCTTGGTCCTCTCGCCACTAGCACGCAGGTGACTATATGCGATTCTCTTGACTTCCAAATTTCGAGATGACCTACTATCTTCAAGCCTGGACTACGTCTATACAGGTCACAGTTTGTTTAATCATTCTTCTAACTCAGGTTTGTTGCACGCCACGAATAATTCATTCTGTTCTGACGGTGCTTGACAAATTAGCTGGGACCATCTACGCTTGCTGGTTTCTCTCTATTCGTTCTCTTCATCCCATTTCAAAATCTGTTAATGGCCCTTCAGCACCGTCTGCGCTCAGGATCGATGAAGTGGACGGATCAACGAGCCAAAGTCTTGCTGGAGGTGTTCGGTACGTAACATTGGACCGGCTTGGATGAGCGGGGATGCTGAAGGGAGTGCACAGGCGCCATACGAGTAGTCAAGTATTTCTCCTACGAGGTTTCCTTCCTTCAAAGTAAGTGATGATGTCAAAGACCATTGACATCATGCTCACGAACACCGTTCAGGGATCTTCGAGCTTCGAAAGAAGGAACTGCATGGTATCCGACGGATTCTTCACTTAGGTTCGGCGAAGTAAGTCCAGACGTATATGCCGTGGCAACATGCTGTTTATTCGATCTACTCCAGCATGACGCTCGCTATGTCGATCCCAGTTCTCGCTGCTACACTAGCCTTTGTCGCATACACCCTTACAACACATAGTTTCAGCGTTGCCGTCGTATTCTCCTCGCTGAGTCTGTTCCAGGTGAGAGCCTTTCTAGCAGTGTGCACAAACATGCAGCTAAGTGACGGATAGCTTCTCTGGCAACCAATGGTATATATGCCCCGGGCTCTATCTTCCATCCCCGATGCATCCAGCGCGATCAAGCGACTCACGCCTATATTCCAGGCAGAGCTTATTTCTGAAGACGCATTCGTGATCGACAAGGACCAAGAACTCGCGCTTCTGGTGAAGGATGCTACGTTTGAGTGGGAGTCCTTCGAGAAAGACTCTGGTGAAGCTTTCAGCTCGAACGTGGTAGCGACGGTCCGGAGAGTAGTAAGGACAAGAGCACGAAGGAGGACAAGGCGAAAGACAAACCCGCTCCTGGAAAGGATGCACCGCTCTTTAGGGTCAAGAATGTGACCATGACCATCCCACGAGGTCAGCTCGTCGCTGTGGTTGGGCCTATCGGAAGCAGCAAGGTGATCTCGCTGGACGAATTCTTGAAACTGCTACTGACCGATGAACAGTCCAGTTTGTTGCAAGGATTGATTGGGGAGATGAGGAACATGTTTCGTTTGGCGGTCGTATCGGTTATTGTCAGCAGACAGCATGGATCCAGAACGCAACCCTGGTGAGCATCACGTCGCTCTCAAAGAGTGAATACATCTCACGTTTGACTCCAGCGTGATAATATCACTTTTGGCCGACCGTTCGAGGAAGATAGATATTGGCGTGTCCTTGAAACCGCTTGTCTACTCCCTGATCTCCAACTGCTCCCAGATGGTGGTTTAACTGAGGTGTGGTGGATGGATTCAACTTGATAACACCGCTTATGCTCTGTTTTAGATTGGAGAAAAGGGTATCAATCTCAGCGGCAAAGGGTGTATTTGCGGCGTGTTTCCGCTTGAGACTCGGTTTTCATATTCGACCTAGGTTAACATTGCTCGTGCTCTGTACTTTGATCCTGAAATTGTTATATTTGACAACCCGCTCTCGGCAGGTGAGCTATATGGTTTATCTCAGGCATCTCATATCGACGAATGACTTTTCAGTGGATGCTCACGTCGGAAAGTCCTTGTTCCAAGATGCGATCTTGGATGCCTTGCGCAATCGTGGCGCCACCATTATTCTGGTCACGCATGCGATCCACTTCCTCTCGTAAGTAGATTACATTTATACCATTAACAACGGCGTCATCACAGAGAGCGGGACCTACTATGAATTGATCTCCCGGGGTGGGGACTTCGCGCGTTTGGACATGGAGTTCGGTGGGCATGTGTCTGAGGGGAAAGATTATGACCAGGCGAAGGAAGTCACCCCGCAGACAGGCGTCACCATCGAGGATGTGAAGTTGAAGTCAGACAGAACCAGGGAAAAGGCTACTGGCATTGGTAAACTCGAAGGTCGCTTGATGGTCAAAGAAAAGCGGTCGACAGACTCTCTGTCCTGGAGAGGTGCGTTCAAATTCATCTGCCAGGGTTTCCTTGGTTGAGATCATTTCACAGCGTACTGGTCCTATTTGGTTGCGGGACGCGGTTGGATAACAAGACCTCTAGTTCTTTTTTCATCATCACGATGCAGGAAGCCAGATCTTGAACTCGTATACTCTAGTTTGGTGGGAGAGCAAGTCAGTTTCGTTTTATCGACTGCTTGTTTTCCATTTTGACATCCAGCGCAGCAAATTCGACCAACCAAACTCGTTCTATCAGATTCTGTATGGTTGCCTCGGGGTCATTCAAACGGTTTTCACATTCTTGCTGTAAGTCAGCTCCTATCGCAGATGGCAGCACGCTCATAACTTGCTGTAGTATTGTATCACCTGTGCAAGGAGGGGTATTTTAGACATTGTGAATAAGTAAATTCGTTTATGAACCAGAGATCGCCATTGATAGCCGTACAGAGACCAGATGGACACCTCCGGCACACCGCAATCAAACTCCCTCTCGATCTTTCAAAACTCCCTCTCGATCCTTCAAAATCATCCCTCGATCCCTCATCCATGCCTCGCGATCCATGCTCGTGCGATCTAGCACAACGAATTCACCGGCACTATGGAGGTAAGAATCTGTAGCACTAGTAGATGAGTCACTTACCTTTGATACCCTTCTCTTCGCACCACCTGCCTCGGTCGGGTTGGCGAGAACCTAGCCACTATCACCCGCAACACGGGCTGCTGGTTTTTAATGGACCGGGCATATTCCTTTGAACCGAGTGAGTGTATAATTGACGAGCATGTTTGTCACTCACAGAATTCTGAGGACCCATTCTGCAGTGATAGTCAGAACGTGATGCGGGAGACTCGTCCTTATTAAGGTAGTGTGACACGTTATGCTGTCACATTGTTTCATCCTTCCACCGCTGTGGAAATTATGAGAATGTTTAAAAACCACCTTACGAGGCTAAGGAACATGCTGAACAGTGAGTGATGTTCTGTTCGTTGACTTGTTCTGTTCGTTGACTTGTTCTGTTCGTTGACTCGCTGTATCTTGTCTCGTTGGGCTTCATAGAGTGCTGCTGTCAAGGGAAACATCAATACCACCTGCGATGCATGGCAAGTAGAAAATGTCGATGGTTATGGGGCATTGGATCGAAGAGAAGGTACCCATGCAATGGGACAGTTCACTCTCTGCACTCCTCCATGCTTACTACAGAGCTATCGAGTCCAGACCGGCTTCGCCGAGCGAGCATCGATTGGGGCTCACATAACCACTCACCTCTCGAATTTCGCATCTGACATTCCCGCACCTCTCTCGCCCGATTTCGAGGAAGCGCCATCCTCTCCGGAGAACACTGAGCTGTCAAGCATGTCAAGTTCCACAGTAACCATCGGTATAGACGGGATGCTCCTACCTTTGGCCAAAGATTGAGATCCCTCGACTTCGCGGTTCGATTGTATTCTCTTTCTTTAACCCGAACCTGACATCATTAATTCAACAGGCGTATTACCTGCAAGGAAAGATGCTAAGTCTTGTGATCCTCACAAGTATATTTTTTTATATTTGACGAGGTAACCGAATTGTTGTCTCAATCAGTATCGCCACTAGTGCTCACATATTATAAATTCTCTGCGAAAATGTGCCGCAGTGTAAGCCTGGTGGCTTATGTACGCCTACACATTAGACACCTCCTTCCCTTAGTTCATACACTACCATCGTTGTCATCCCGCAATCCAGAACATAGTTCTTTTTTGTTTCGTGTGTCTTGTCAGTGTTTCTCGTCGTTGGCCACAACTTGTTTCCACGCAGCCCTAAATCCTGTGGTATCCGTTTCTTCCAACAATGTGTCAATGCAGGTGTCGACCAGGAAGGGGAGTGAGCGTGACTACAACCCAGCTTATCACTGTGCTCAATGTGTGTATATATGTTATAACTTTCGGCAAGGGATTTACCTGGACCCATCATGACTGCGAGGAACGACGGTACAACTGTAAATATTACGAAGTTTTGGCAAGGGATTGGCCTGAACCCATCAGGAACGACAGCAATGACCATGCCACATCCATATTACGAGGATATTGTAAATTTTGGCAAGGGATTTCCTTGGTCACATCACAACTATGAGCAATGATCTTATTGCGTAAAGATTGCGAGGGTATTGTAACTCTTGATTGCCGACTGGTTGGCATTCTAAACAGCTATCACAAGGACAACGAGTGACCACCATGCCGGAAAGATGCAGAACGTCTGTCAATTATTTATCTACCCAGTATCACAGTTGCGATACTTACATATCCTCGTCAGCATTAGAGTTTTCTTGCAATTCAATGGCTGACTCTGTCTTTGGATATAATCTGCATATATTTGATATGATTTTGCCACAAATATCTATCCAAAACATCTCCTGCCCGATTCCGTGATGTTACACGAAGGCTTGGAAAGTTGTCTATGCTGGGAAGCAAACACTCATAAATTACTCCATCATCCCAGGAGACGCCATCTACTATGTGGTAAGTTTTGCCAATTCAACATATCTATAGCTGATACACTATTTGATGTAGGCTAAGCAGCACTTAAGTGAATGGCACAGTGGATTTGGTTCTGCTGCTGTCATGATGATCATGAGTCTCATGGCAGTTAGCCCACTCTACGAATCTGAGGATAGCCATATTGATTTCACAAATTTCTGGCTTGAAGACAACAGATTTCTCTTTGGGGATGTCAACTCCAACAACAAAAGGTATGCATTATCATCGAGTATAATTTGTGCTAATGTCTCTCTTTACTTAGGAATGGTCAGGGATGTGGCAATCCACATTTGTCCTGCAGACTTTCACAACTCACCCCAAGGATGTGTACTGGTTTCAGAGCTCAACAGCAAAGAGTCGGTTCTTCAAACAGCACTTTCTCTTTCTGCAGCAGTGGTATTTGATTATATTTAAATCTACACATTGTCCTAATGTTCGACAGGTTAAACGCGCCCTCAATCTCCTTGTAACTAAAGAGATGACTTTCGAGATCAAAAAGAGCACCACTTCTAAGGGCAAGAAGAAGCCTTCATGCAAAGGGAAGGTGCCAGCTGCAGAAGTCAAATGGACTGCTGTCATTGGTGAGAATGAAAGCTTTTCAAAGCCACTCTGAGGATATGACACACAGATGTTCTTGATTGCCATCAATCATGTTCCTGCTGACAATATGAAAGCTATTGTTGAGCTTGCTCAACAATACATGAAGGCCACAACACACACTGGACAATTGAAGACAGATGGTGTGACTGAGGATGTTCAAAGTGAAGAGTTCAATGAACAGTATGCTGACCTCCTTGCTTTCCACTGACTGTAATTTTTTATTCTGTTGCTTACTCCTTTACATGTCCTCACTCGTTCTTGACAGAACTGTGCTGCACCCACTATCATCATTGTTCAACTGCTGACCAGTGCTTTCCCTCGTTTCCCTCATATCATGGTATCTCACTGTCGCTCTTGCTTCAAACATGTTCAATTACTGTTCTTTTTGATTGGCATCACACTGCAATTTTAATGCTTTGTTTTCTTGTTACCTTCTTTATTCACTCTTAACACCATTCTGGATCCCTCTTAACTGGTACATTGTATTGTAGGAAATTGATGGATCATGTTTTCGGAATCAGTGCACAAAGACGTCCAAGTGCTTCAAGAGACTCTTAAGTCGCAATGTAAGAATCGAGATCTAATTTATTTAAGAAAAGCTGTTCTTAATCATTTTTGGCTTATTCATTTATTTTTGTGTGTTCAGCCGCTATTAAGTTGTGATTAAGTAATGTGTACATTTCCTGATGTGTAAGTGTCTTTAACATTTATTTTCAGAGTTTTTACTTCGCACAGTGACTTTATGCAGAATCTGAAAGCTCGCATTAGAGACAGTACTATCCCTTCCAGTGCAATCGGCACCCCAGGGAAGTCGGCAGTCACGCTTTTTCGCAGGGTGTGGTGTGACTGACGGTGACTAAGTGTAACGAAAGTGTCACGATTTTCCCCAAAAATGTGTGACCTGCCGACTTCCTTGGGTGCCGATTGCACCGGAAGGGATAGTAGTGACAAGTGGAGTGGTACTTAAGCTTAGTGCATCTCAGAGCTGTACAAACACACAGGCTGCATTTGACCACTCTAGGGTCTGTACGCAGTTGAACATGCATCAATAGTGAAAATGAATGGTGGTTCGAGTTGGTTTCGAGCGACATAACATGATGTTTGAAGGTACAATTGAAAGAGATAACGTGTGGTAGCCGCGTCACGACCACGTCATTTTCCCTGGCCCGGTACATCAAACACTACAAACGCTATGTTGATTACGCTATATATATGGACGAGCTCTAATCGTAAAAGGCATAAGTAAAGAACAGACCATAGTCTACACGTCCAAAAATATTTTCGAAAAATACTTCTTCACGCCTTCCGCACCATGGACGATCGCACCAATTACTCCGTCCGGCCGGATCACGAACACCTTCGTCTGGTTAGCTTCAACAAGGTAAGCCGAATAAGCATAACCCTCCTGATCAACAAGAACGACATCAGCACAAGAAGATGCAATAGGCGTCACTGGTGCCGACGACGGCAAAACGACAGCCTTGCACACAACACTGTGATCGCATGCCTCCAGCGTCCCCAAGATCGGGGTAGCGTCTACGAGACTCGGTGCGAACACAAGCACCGTGTGATACCAAGGTCTGTACAGACTAAAAAGCGTCTTCACATCAGACTCTCGGCGCCCCACCTGCAGCACATTAGGCGCATCAGGCGCCCTATCCCCAGCCTCGAGATGCCCTTCATCAAGCACCCCGTAGGCATTGATAGGCTTCCCCTCCACGGGAGTTGCAAATTCATCAAGTACGATGTTGCTGAACCGACAGTTGATCCCGAGCATGGAAAGTTTGGGGTTGTGTCGGGCCGCTATGCCTCCTGTCGTTATTGCCTGGTTAAGAATTGAGGTGGTTATCTCGAGCATCTCGGAGATGACAGGAAGACGCTCAGAGCTGTATGTCTCGAGAAGAGACTTGTCGGCGAGCCCATTTTCAACGAGCGCAAGTTTCCACCCTAGATTGAACTGGGGTCCGTGGCGTCAGTCGCGCTGTGCTGTACACGTCGCCTTTATACACTCACGGCATCTTGTACACTTGAATTAAGTCCCTATTCATAGAGAGATGAGAAATCATTGGCATTTGATCAAAACACCCATACCTGACCACCGGTAGGACTGTGAACACTGATAATGCATCAGCAGCTGTTTGGCAGGAGGGTACTCAAAAATGGACGTACTGAGCGGCATCTATGACGACCTCCATCAGTACAGGTAAAGACGCCTAGAAATAGAACCGCATACCACCGACAACGAACACTCGACCCTCGCTGAACTTGTTCACCATACGGATGTTGGCCCTATAACAGTTTGATGAATGCGTGTCGACACGTACAGAAAAGACATGAACGCACCGAAACTCGCTTACCCAAGCCAGCTTGTTGAACGTAATCTCAGTGGGAATGAATGACGCGATGGTCTCGAAGATACGCTCCTCGCTCTGAACGATCTTCGTCATCTCTACTTCGCGATCGGTGATGAAGAATTGCCAGCCATCCTCACCGACTTCGTCTGTTGGACGCAATGAGAGGCTGCGAATCGTGAATACATCTCCAAGCCTCAAGAGCAGACGCTGCACTTACGCTCGTTCCTGCCACGTTCCAAATTGGTGCCAATACTTTCAACAGATGAGGAACAGTCTTCCGAGAAATAGCAAACTGACGCACCATTCTATCAAGACCAACACCCTTTAAACAAATATCTCCAGTGATAATGCAGAAGTCGTCTCTGGTCTCGCCCAAAAACGTGAGCCCAAGCTGTTTGCGCACGACGCCTGCAAAACCCTCAGCCTCATTCATCCCGGTCCATTCGACCGCGTCTGACCTTTAGCACCATCAGCGCCGATCATCCACTTGGTATCGAAAGTCTCTAATACGCCGTTCTTTGCAAGAACAGCTGTGACGCCCTCCTCCTCCTGCTTGAACGAGCGCAGTTCGGTGCCCATCTCGACAGAGCAGGAGAACTTCTGTAGGTGGCGTCGTAGAACCACATCTAGGAGCTGTTGCCCTACAATCTTTGGGATGTGCTAGAAAACACAATAATCAGCATGAGGTCTTGAACGACGGTGGTACACACGAATGGTACCGCTGGTGTAGGTTCCATCTCCAGGACCATCGCAGAGTCTTTCAGAACTTCCAGCGTCCCTGGCTTGTATGAGCGGATGAGAGAGATTGGTTTCCCTAGATTGTTGACTTCTGGGACATTCAGGAAGTTGAAGAGCTCGAGGGAGCGTGGCTGGATCGTGCTTTCAATGAGATAACGTGGTATGTGATAGTGGATATGTGACAAACCCATATTCCAGAACCACGCAGTCCGACGCGAGGGTTAGGGTCCTTATCGATGATGCGAACTGGTATACCGTTTTGGAGGAGCGTCAACGCTGCCACCAGACCCGCTGGCCCAGCGCCTACCTAGCAAAGAGGAATTCAGCTGAGGCGCAGACTTTCATTAGGCAGGTCGCTTACGATTAGAACAGGAGGGTGGGTGTAGTTCATATGTACTAGAGGAATGACGAGTTCAGAGGTATTTAGATCAGTATAGAGGGACATCGGGTCGTTATAACAGAGGTAAAGCCGATCAAAGCGTGCCATGTGTTATTGTCGTATCGGTGTCCTTACGAATACAAGTTGCCAACATTACACCGCAACATCCGCTGATTTCTCAAAACGCTCACCAGATACTTCATGACGCTAGCTGCGACGTGCGGACGCTTTGCAGCTTTGATGCCAACCATATGTTTAGCTGGCGAGAGTCTGATATTGGTTTTTGTTTTGAATAACTTTGCACCGTCACTGCCTTGCTGGCTTCTCTCTAGGAAAGGAAAAAAAAAACATACATTTGATTTCTTCAGCGTGTGTCGTAGCACGGGTACAGTAATGAGCGCGAACTGGCGAATACGAGCTAGGGTACCAGAGTCACTTGGATATCGGACCCGAGACAACCACCGCCGAGTCGAATTGATATTCGGATTCTGCAATGATGGGAGACCGGACTGATGGAGATTCCACTCATTCGACTCGATTTGTCCAGAGTCGAAGTGGACTCAATAAGCAACACCTTGACCTATACATTCGAGATGCCGTTGGAATTGTCCGCGTCCTAAGTATTAGTATTTGGAATTTTGGATACATCACAAGTCCCCGACTCTCCAGGGGAGAGGAGGGCTTTTGCGGTGATGATCGACGAGTCGCCTGCTAGGACGTGAAACGCGAGTCTTTTTTTCGGAGTCGGACTTGTTGTCTTTAAATTTAGTATAAATGACTTGGTTTTGGGAGTGATCTGAGATTTGGGTGGAGTGAAGCTTGATTGGTAAGACGGATTGTTGTCTTTATTAGTGGGAATCACAGTAGAGTTCTAAACTCGCTAGAGCGCTCGGTAAAACACCGGCTAAGCGCTCTAGCACAGCCAACAACGATGGAGTCGGCCGGCATGTAGTCGGAGTCTAAATAACAATGCCTGCTGTCCGCCAACGTGTCCGCCGTTCTGCAAGGCTTCAAGCAGACGCTCGAACTCGCCCAAAGGCGATGGAGTTCCCCCCAAATCCATCTACGTCCCGTGGAAGAGGGAAATCTCGAGGACGTGGGTCCAATCCCGCTCGTAATCAGCCTCCTAAGGCTGCCGGACCGAAGATAATCGTCCATTGGACCAGGGTTCAAGATCTTTACCGCACAGACACTCTTGTGACCCATCTTTCCACTCATCCTTCCGATGCACGCACACTTTTCTACGAGGGGAAAAAAACCGCCACTTCTAGCAGTGAGGAGCGTCCTTCTGGCCGGGACAAAGGGGACATCCATCGAATCTTGTCGAAGCTGATCTTCGAGAAGGACTCGGAATATTCAGCGGCATACGCTGAGGACCCGAAAAAGTTTGATGTATCAGTGGGCAACCGCTGCACTGCATAAGTGGCCTGCGTTATTCAGATTTGTAGCCACTAATTTAAATATTTAAAGTCTTAGAAAGTTGTTCAGGGATCACCATGATAAGTTCAACAAGACCGGCGCTGGTGTCACCCCGCTTGACGAAAACGCGGCCACCAATCTTCACAGTAAGTTTTTTGCCATTGTTTTTATATTTGTTTGATTTATTTGATTTTAAGAACAAGTACTACTTGAGTTCCCGTGGTATGACCAGCTCCACCCTTTCCTCTTCTCCAACCCAACAATCAGTGCGAAAATTTTCACCTCCCAGCCGGGAGTCGACCACGCCGCAGATTTCTACTCGCTCATTCGTCCACGTGGGGGGGCTGGTCCCTCTATGAACCTACCTGGTCCTCAGCTCCCTCAACCGGACCCTCAGCTCCCTCAACTGGACCCTCAGCTCCCTCAACCGGACCCTCAGCTCCCTCCTCAGCTCCCTCAGCTCCCTCCTCAAAACCCTCAGCCCCCTCCCCCAGACCCCCAGCCGCTTCCCCCAGACCCTCAGCTTCCTCTCTGGAGCCCACCTGACACTGGCACTCAGCACGCTCCTACAAGCACTCGGCCCGGTCCCACGGGTGCTCAGCACGCCCCTCCAAGCACTCTGCACGCCCCTCCAAGCACTCTGCATCCCCCCCCTTCACAGCACCCCCCTCCTCATTTTTCCGGCACTGGGGGCAGTCCAATTGATGATCCGGATGGTGACCTCGATGACGACCCCCATGCCGACGACAACGGTCCTTTTTTTGCCCCCCTTGGCAATGCGCTGGGTATGTTGGGCGGGGGGGACGTTGACATGGACGATGACAACGGGATGGAGCTTGACCCCTCCCGGCGTCGTGTCATCAGTCTTGATAGTCCCCCCAGGGTGGTGAGACAGAAGCGGCAGTACGCGGCTTCTCCTTCTCCCCCTCCTGTCGAAAAAAACGCCTTCCTTCTCTCACGGAAGCCCCAGACGCCGACATACCACAGTCGCGAGGCGTTTGGCTCTGCCTCCCCTGGTGGCCAGGTGCCACGTAAGCCTTCCTCGTTTGCGTCGTCATCGGGGATATCGCGCAGCCGTTCCACTCCCTCGTCCACGGCATCTTCGTCCTTCGTATCGACCGACTATCGTGTTTCGCCAACGGGATCCCAGACATCACTGTCTGCGAAGCCGCGGAGCTCGGCCAGCTCGAAGAAGAAGTGAACCTCCGTAGCGGACATGGAGGACAACCTCAACATGCTCAACGAAGATATCCGGAGCATGCAGACTGACATCTCCGAGCACCGGGAATCGAGGAACGAGCGCTATGCCATCAAGATGAACTATCAAGCCAAGAAGAAGGATCTTCAGTGGCGCCGTGAAACCCTTTCACACGAAGTCCTCCTTTCGGCCACGAGGCATCAACGTGAGCAGGAGGCCAAGGACAAGGAGATTCTGCGCCTTCAGGCTGCAACTGCCTTGCAGGAAAGGGAGGCTGATACCTGGCGCCTTAAGATCCAATATGAGACCATGATCCGTGCCACAGGTGCTGGTCCCTCATCCTCATCACCATCAGTCTGAATATGTGTTGTGATTGTTGCATTTTTTTTCGTCATTGTTGTCATGTTAACCTTAGCTGCTTGATTGTTTTTTTACATACATTTGTTGAATCTCTTGTAGTAGTACATGTACCTTATGGTTGCCAATATGAGTCTGGTCCTTTCAAGCTACCCTTCCCTGTGTTCAGCTCTTGAGTAAGGACTGTCAAACAGTTGATCCATCATCCTCAAACGGGAAGCTTGCCCTGGAGTACCCTCATATGACCTATCACCCACAACTTCATCTCCATCAGGATCTTCAATCTCTTGAGCTGCAAATTCTCTGGCCTCCCGTTCAGCCCACCTCTGAGAACGAGGGAATTTTGCATTCTGCTGGCAATGGTGTGCTTCAAATCGAATGATCATGTTGTGCAAGATGATGCAACACATAATCCAATGGACAGCAATCTGAAGCTCTCTTTCTGTGTGAATATTGAGGCAAAGCTCTCAGAGGGATTGAAACCGCCCCTTAAGAGCAGCAAATGCATGCTCAACACGCACACGAACCTAAATAAAAATAAAAATAAAAATAAAAATCAGTCACCAAACCATCATAAAAAATCACAAAAAATATGAGCACACCGTGGAAAGATGATAATTAAATGTCTTCTGGTCCTTAGTCAACCTTCCATTACGGGGCTTCTTGAAAGGGACTATGCACCACTTCTCAAGTGGGTATGCACTATCAGCCCAAATCCAATGATCATCTGGCAGAAGGGCTTCATGCTGTTGATAGAGACGAGTTGATCGGAAAGCATAGGCATCGTGGACGCTTCCAGGATGACCAAGAGCATAATCAACAATGATAAGGTTATGAGGCATAACAGCTGCCTAAAAAATATTTAAAAAATATTTAATTGTTGACCATGAGGGGAGGGGGAAAAAATACCTGACAGCCAAGGGAATAGTTAGATTTCCTATCATAGAATGTCTCACCAAAATGAGCAGGTTTGGCATAGAGATCAATTGTGGTGCCATCAACAGCTAGAATGCCATTACGCCACTCAGGACAAGTCTTGGACTCTGCATATTGCCGAGCAAGCTCAGCATCCTCTGAATCAGGACGTGGGAAACCAACAAAATTGTCATGCTGGTCGAGCAGTGCAATCATCACACGATTCATGCAATTCACAACTGACCCAACGCTTATACCTGCCCATTGGGCAACATCCTCGAGAGAAATCGCATTGCCATAGTGGCCAGCACGATTGAGGAAGATAGCAAGCTGGATGGAAATGGGAAGCTGGGGATTATTGGATTGGTTGAAAAAGATTTGATGATCAGAGATTTGATCGAGGATGTCGTCAAAAATGATAGGGTCAACACGTAGCTTCTGGCGAAATAAATAAGGGCGGTGTTTCTCATGATGAATAAGCATGTGCAGCTGGGGAGCTCGTGGGGGAGGTTCGTCTGGCTTGTTAAGGACACGAGCCCTTGCAACCTCATCGCGGAGCGCTGCAATTCGGTGCTGAAGACGATTATAACGTGTAGTGATATCATCAGAGTCATTGGACTCATCAGAAAATTCACTAGTGGTGTTGGAGGAAAGAGTGGGTGAAGAGGTGATGTCCATGCTTGAATCAGAGTTGGAATCAGAGTTGGAATTGGAGCTGGAGTCAGAGTTTGACTCCTGAGCTTCCAACACCTGCTGATATTGGAGTTGGGCTAATGACAGTGCAGTTTTATCAACTGCACCAAGAAGATCTTTGCGGCTGGATGGGCGAGGCATGGTGAGAGCTCAAGATCGAGAGATGATTCCCTTATCATCCCCCCTAACTGATGTGCGATGATAATCGGAGTTTAAATCGGAGTTTCAAATTTTACCACGGTCAGCGTGCTAAGTCTAGCTCATCTTGCATGACAGCGAGCAACCTACCATCCCAACTGTGCTGCCCATTGCCCCAAACAACTCCGGATATGAGGATGCTCCTCCCAGATCTTTCCCTGCTTCTTCATCATCCTATACCTCGTAATGGCCCAGCTCTTTCCCTGCTACTTCATCATCCTATACCTCCTGATGGCGCTGCAAATTTCTCTGCGCTCGTTCATCCACGTGGGGGCGCTGGTCCCTCTATGAATCTACCTGGTCCTCAGCTCCCTCCCCAAAACCCTCAGCCGCTTCCCCCAGACCCTCAGCTCCCTCTCTGGAGCCCACCTGACACTGGCGCTCAGCGCGCTCCTACAAGCACTTGGCCCAGCCCCACGAGCGCTCAGCATGCCCCTCCAAGCACTCTGCATCCCCCCCTCCTCATTTTCGCCGTTTCTCTGCCCCCCTTGGCAATGCGCTGGGTATGTTGGATGGGGGGGGATGTTGACATGGACGATGACCCCTCCCGGCGTCGTGTCAGCCTTGACAGTCCCCCCAGGTTGGTGGGACAGAAGTGGCAGTACACGGCCTCTCCTTCTCCCCCTCCCGTCGAAAAAAACGCCTTCCTTCTCTCACGGAAGCCCCAGACGCCAACATACCACAGTCGCAAGGCATTTGGCTCTGCCTCCCCTGGTGGCCAGGTGCCACGCAAACCTTCCGCGTTTGCGTTGTCATCGGGGGATATCGTGCAGCCGTTCCACTCCCTCATCCACGGCATCTTCGTCCTTTGTATCGACCAACTATCGTGTTTCGCCAACGGGATCCCAGACATCACTGTCTGCGAAGCCGCGGAGCTCATACTACAGTCGCGAGGTGTTTGGCTCAGCTCCCTTCCCCTCTCCTCGTGACACTTGTTCACTCGCGCAATTGTAGGATGGGTCCCTGTGCTCATTCGTTGTTTGGAGGCTGACAGGCTAATTACTATGATGTATCTACGTTCTCTATCATGCGCGCTACTCCCAATATCTCCCATTATCTCTCACAAATGCACAAGTATTGTTTTGAACTCCGATCTGTGCCGGCCGTCTATGACCGAGTTTCTTCAAACTTTACCGAGTCTTAGTTATGTTTTAGCGAGTTTAAAAATCTACTCTGAGTCCCACTATTGTTGGAGCGATCTGAGATTTTGATTGGTAAGCGGTTTCGCAGCAGCAATGAATGAATTTGGGGAAGACGTAGAGCTCGAGTAGACGACAGCGATGGGAGAAGGCGAAACCAACGGTATTAAGGTAATGCTAAAACGCCGAGATCTAGGTACACCGGGATAACAGAACCCAAGATCGACAACTTGGGTTCAATTGACATTTGTAAATCTGTACGAGATAAAAGCAATACGACATATGTAGAACTACACACCAATATGGACGAAGACAATTCTCTGCTCGAGCGGCACCTCCTTCTTCACAACGTACGTAGCATGGTTGAGTGCCGAGGCCGCCTTCGTACAATCCATCTCGTGGTCACCCTCTTTCAAATCCTTGAACATCTCCTCATAGAATGCTTCGACAACATGTTTTGCAACATCGTCGTCGACCACCCACAGCGTGCCAATGACGCTCTTAAACCCTGAAAATTGCAGACCAGCTGCGAGGTGAATAACTTCGTCGGGTGTCTCCTCATCGCCGACGGCAGTATGACACGCAGATAGGAATGCGAATTCGGCTTGTGGGGCATCATTCTCCATGATGTCAAGCAGCGTGAGGGGTTGATCTCTCATGGCGAAATGTGAGTTGTAAGGCTGCTCACGATCCTGCTTCCCATGACAAGCGAGGTGCACCCAGGTGTTGCATTGCAAAGCTTCGAGTGCACTTGCTCGTGTGGCTGCGGCGCCAGAAAGAGTGGTGGAGTTGGCCGTCGCGGGGACGAGCTTACTGACTAACTCAAGCTCGCTCTCCACAGCCAAGAGCGCTTCGCCTTGCCCGGCACCCGGTTCACCTTGCCCGATCGACACGAAGGACGGACTCGCGTGGTGTTTCATCATCTGTCGAGATCTAATCAAAGCCGAAAGTGTCGGCGTATAAGAGCAGATATAGAGGTCCTCCAGGCATGATTCCATTCCAGAGCCGTCTGCCCTCTTTCTAAAGGGGTTGGCTGCATGGAGAGGAATGGAGGTAAAAGCTGCAGTCGGACACAGCCAGATTCGAGAGCGATGCGGCAATTTCAGATCATGATGGAGTACTTTGACAATAGGTAGCATGACCACGTCCCATATCCTCCGCAGCAGTTCTCTCAGTGCTGTCCTTGGCTGCTTTGGGCCCATACCAGACGCGTGCCGTATCGCCTTCGCGAAGTGACTCTTAAGCATCTCGAGATCTGCGAGAGCGAGAGACGAGAAGGGAACATGGTGGGGCTGTCCGGATGTCGGGACAATGAGGGCGGCGCACGAGTATTTACTTGCAATGAGAATGATGACTGGGCCATGGCTTGCTGCTGCTTGCAAGTCTTTGTATGACGGCGGGAGCAGGAATTGCGAGAAACCTGGAAGAGTAGTACGGATTTCAGCTGCCACAGCTTCCCACTGCTCCGTAAGTCTCCTGTACTCTGTTGCTGCCTGATCAGCAGCCGCTCTATCGGTGATGGCTGCAGAACTCTGAACAGGGTTAGAAACATGCTTGCTCAGCTCTGAAAAGCTGTGAGCCAGTTTAGGGCTTGCTAACTCGAGATCTTCAATCGGAGTCCTAAGCCGAGAGGCCAGCGACCATTGCTGGCCACGGCCCTGTTCAACAAGTTCGATGGCCTTTGGTGGGTTATGATGGCGTAGGGCACATGAGGCAGCATCTATAGGGTATGTTCTGGTATAACTGAAGGCAGCAGCAGCTTCGCGACGAGACGTGGTCGATGATCGTGTGGCCAGATGAGAGTCAAGAAGCTCAAAAACTGTTGCGTAGGCCTCCAGTGCAGATCCATCATCATACTCCTCTGCTACAATAGTCCAATTAGATGACGTAATGATGCGCTGCGGCAAACCTTGAGTGGGATGTTTCGATGCCAGTCTCAAGTTCTCCACTGCACATGACAAATCAACAGGGTTGCGTAGAATCCGGTAACGAGACAAATATGCCTCCTGCAGGCGTCCGTAGCTAAGACACCTGTTCGGGTGGAGTGGAGGCAAAACCGTCAAACATTCTTGGCAGAGATCAATGGCCTCCTCGACATCTTCATTCTTCTGAGTATCCGTGAAACGAAAACAGAGTGCGGAGCTCAAATTTATTGTGTTTATATAGTGATCTGGATGATCATGCTGGATTAACCGAAGCGATTCGCGGAACAGATCGATGGCCTCGTCCAAGTTAAGATTCTCGCTGTCATGCAAGTTTTCATATCTGGTGGTCAGCGCGAGCGCAAGGTTGTTAAGCGTGGTGTGACGATATGGGTGCCCAGGTGGAGACAATGTCAGTGCCTTGCGATAGAGGCTGATAGCTCTGTTGATGTCATCGGTGTCACTGAATTGCCTGAAACGGGTGTAGAGGGCGAGTCCTAGGTTGTTCAATGAAAAATAACGAGATTCATGCCCAACAGGGCGCAGGCATAGCGCTTCTTCGTGCAAAGAGATGGCCTCGTCGAGGTCGTGAGATTTCCCTTGGTGATTGAAGCGGTGTGTGATAAACATGGCCAAGGTATCCAAGGCGGCACTATGATCATCACATCCTTCGGGGGCCAGAGAAACAACTTCACGGCAACATTGTATGCTCTCGTCTAAATCATCAATGCTGCCGCATTGTATGAAGCGTGCACTGAGGGCGTTTGAAAGCCTATCAAAGGCAATGGGACGGCGGTGATGGCCTGGAGGAGAGAACTCAAGAACGATTCGTCGAAGTTGGATGTCTTCATCAGTTCCGATCGCTGGAAGAGCGTTGCATGCAAAGAACACATGATCGGCAACGTTGTCCCCTGCCGAAATGCTACGAAGATAGGTGCCTAGCTCACGGCAGAGTTGGGTGACTTCGCAGGGATCGGTGGTGGTACCTTGTTGGATAGAGAGCAGGCCTAGCGCTACAGCGAGATGACATAGAGAATATATATGATCAGGGTGGCCCTGCGGGCGCAATGCAATGACGTCGCGGAATGAAGCGGTGATTAAGTCGACGTCTTGAATATCCTTTCGACTATAACCTTCAAGCCGAGCGCGCGCAATGTTGGCTAGAGCGGCTGCATGGTCGGGATGGCCGACCGGACACTGGTCCAGAACAAACTGGAAATCCTCCACAGCATCGTTCAGGTGAGACACACCATTGCCTGCCACGTAATCAGCGAGCTGTGCGTGGCCTGCATCTGTGCGCCGAGTAATCTCGCATTCATCGATGGACTGCAGTTTGCGTTGTGTCAGCAAAAGCCAATAGCACAGAGGCTGGCATGGCTCACATCAAATCGTGCACCGTCGTCATATCCGCAAGCGCCCACACAAACGGCCTTCAGCGTGAGAGACGGGCAAACATTGCGAACGGGTGGGAAGGACAGATCTACGACATGTTAGTAGATGTGCATGAATGGGAAGCAAGTCACTCACCGAAAGGCTCATCTCCATGATCCAGCAGGTCATCCCACGAGGATTCAAGTTTCCCGACGACTTCTCCGTTGCCTAGCATTCGACCGAGTTCAAAGGATGCCCGGACCTCCAGGGATAATCTAGGTGACGCATCTGTTGATCTGCAAGCCGGCAATTAGTACTGGAATGGAGTCTCTGTGGAAGGCTTTACAATGTCACGGTATCGCCCCAAGCTACAGAGTTGTCGGATGATAGGACTCGGACAGCTGATTTCCAGTGTCTTCTCGAGTCGACATTGGTGGATATGTAAATGCCTGCGGGGATGCGCCCGGAAGGGACTTGAATATTCTTTCCGCTAATGACTGTGGATGCAATGTGACGACCATGAAACGGAAACCAAGATCGAATGGACTCGTGGCTAACCTTCAAGTCTGACATATCGGCCTTCCAAGCTACCGGGCATGATGGTGTGATGAAGCAAATGACAAACGACGCGGAGGATTGAGGATGGTGGGACAAGAAGGGGTGTAGAATATGGGGACTGTGGATGAAGTTCAGGTGGGAGGGAGAGGAATGGGCGAGAGTTTAACGTTCAAAGATCAACATTCAGGACATGCGGTACGTCGTCACTGATACATGATAGACGCTGGTCCAGTGATTGCACTGAGCGCTGAGACTAAAAATATGACACAAACGGCAGTGGGAGAGGTTTTGCTAAGGAAGCGGGCGGTAGGGAGTTGGCTAGAGCGGTGATGGGAGTCTCAGAGCGCCCCACTGTTATCGAGGTTGTTCATCACTCATACTAGTCATTTAGAACACTACAAGGCAAATGTAGAACCCGGTGTATTTCATAGCGCAAATGATACCAACCGCTGAAAACGACATCCAGTGCACAAAAAAGCCGATCCATTCTATACGAGTCCAATTGAGCTGATGCCATGAGGGATGTGCGTCGTACACAGGCGACGGTTTGCGAGAGTATGGCAGATCGAATGCAATAGCAGCAATACGAGATAGTTCGATGCAGCGGACAGTACGACGAGCGACGAAGAAATGTGAACGTGAATGCGACTTGGAGCAAGAGTCAGAAATTAGAATGAGACTTTAAACATACATACGCAGCCTTTTTTTTGCAGCGAGCCAGCGTAGAGTTCCTGTTGTGCGAGGGCATGGACTACCTGCATGCCACCGCCTAAGTCACTTTCTAATTCGTCCAATTAAGCACTGTCGACCCAGTGAGACGCGCCGAGCCACAAATGCCAGTAACAATAAGCTGAAGCTTGGACGTTGCAGGTGTCGGGGATTGGGGATTGGGACCGGGCTTCGGTCGTGTGTTACGAGGATGAGTTCTTTTCGTGGATGATGGTGAAGCTCAAGAGGGCGAGAGGGACATCGACGCCGACAAGTGGGATGGCGGTGATGCGCTCTGAAATTCCAGTGTTTGCCGAGACTTTACCGGAAGTTCATCCTGCTCACCCATTTACTAAGTACTTGGTATACTGATTAGTACTAGTACTCATCTTGTTTCCTTATCCTATTCACCTCCCTGCCCTATCATGAAGCCATATCAACTATTTAGTCTACTTGTCTTTGACTTACCTTGCATTTGCTCTCGATCTAGGGTCTTCCTTCGGTTTTCACCATCACGAGCTTGAATAATACATTTGCGCCTACTACTGATGTCACGGTGGAAAATGAATGAATAGTATACGCATCCGGAAACAGGACGCCATGTAAATGTAATCTTAGGTCCACGATGAACGTAAGTTCAGAGGAGGATTGTACGTAGTTGCAACTTGTACGCGCCAGTAATGACCATCTCTGTTCAAATTGAAAGAACGTCCTTGAGTTGCGTCGAAGGAATTGCTGCAGCATAGGCCCTTCTCTTCAAACGGACATGCGTAGCCTGCTCAAACGCATAAGCGAAGCTAATAAGGTTGAATTCGCTGTATGCGGTCCCTATGAAGGATATCCCGAAAGGAAGCCCTGGAGCTTGTGTGTGCAGTGGCGCAGCGGGCATTGGCAATACCTCAACGTTCTCTGGCTGGAAGCCCAGCGGAACTGATCATTTGATTTAGTCAATGAACTTGCATAAAAGTGGTGATTCTCACCCGAGATGATAGGATATGCGGCAATTGCTGCAGGTTTTGAGGCGAGCCCTAAGGAAAAATTGAGATTCCAGAATTGACGCAAGCATATAATCATTCGTACCGTCAGTAGGAAGAATGATCGCATCCAATTTGAATTTTTGGAGAGTTGCATCAATGCCTCGTCTACGGCCTAGATCAAAATCTTCAGCTAGAGCTGCATAATAAGTATCGTTTATTTCCGTTGCTTCAGCCTCGATGAACCTTAGAGAAGAGTGAGCAACTCCATAGCACCACCAACACGTAAACTCACCTGGACTGATTGTCGTGGTATGGTGGTATAAGCTCTAAATCCGCGTGGGTCTTGTTGAACTCAATCAAATCCGCGAGGTTCTTTACGCCAGTCGGAACTTCGACTAACTCCGAGATATACTTGGTCACATCGACCTTGAAATCTGTCTTCAGCACGAGTGATTCTGCTTGCGACTCCTTCATCTCCTCGGCACAGGGGAACTCGGCTGGATCTACGATCTCCGCTCCGAGCGCCCGGAAAGTATCTAATGAGGCGTCAAAGGCTTCCCGGATTGCTTCACCATCGCGGAAGAACATCCGTGGAACTCCCAGTCGCTTGCCTTTTAGAGCATTTGGATCAAGCGCTTTCATGTAGTCAGGATGGACACCAGGTTGATGCAACGTGGCTTCGTCTCGAGGATCTGGCCCGGCAATAACGGAGAGCAGGAGGGCTGCATCCGCAACTGAACGACACATTGGCCCAGCTGTATCTTGATGTGATGAGATAGGTATCACTAAAGACACTCAACCAACTGTCAAGGCAAGATTGGAAAAGAAAATACCTCCTGCTCGAGAAACCAGCCCTACGGTGGGCTTAATGCCCACCACATTATTCTTGCTACTTGGAGAAACAATGGAACCATCCGTCTCCGAGCCCAGAGAGCCAGCAGCAAGACCGATGGCCATCGAAACCCCACTCCCAGAACTCGACCCAGATGCATCACCATTCGGGTAATAGGGGCAAAGAGTCTGGCCACCACGTCCTGAGAAGCCGTTTGGAACCTTACCACGATAGTTTGCCCACTCAGAGAGGTTGGCCTTTCCGAGAAAGATAGCGCCGGCCTTGCGGAGCTTAGCCGCAACGAATGCATCTCTCGGGACGACGGAACCCAGGAGAGCATGGGAGCCTAATCTCGCAAAATATTTAACCCAGGACTAGACGTTCGTGGATATCGTACCAGCAGTAGTGTTCATGCCTCCAGGAGGATAAGCATAGTAATGAACTCGCATCATGGACGATCACGGACCTTCTTCATGCAGTGTGGCGATGTTGTCTTTCAATAGCAAAGGCATGCCGTGCAGTGGGCCTCTACTCCCTTTAGACTTACGCTCGGCATCCAGTTCTGCAGCCTGAAATAAAGCATTCTTGTTCGTCTCGATGACTGCATGGAGAGCTGCACCCTTTAGATTGACCTCATCAATCCTCGCAAGATAAGCCTATAGTTATGTGAGTCGTCATGAAATAAACGAATTCTTTAATGAATCTGACCTTTACGAGATCGACGCTCGTAAAGTGCCCCTTCTCAAGACCCTCCTGGAGGTCGGCAATTCCAGATTCATATAAATCAGGTAACACGCTCTCCATGAGCACGTCGCGATTGGACATGTCTCCAGGCATTGTGAACTGCAGGCGTCAAAGAGATCTGGCAGAGAGGTAATGAATGGGTTGAGGTCAGACACGCAGTTCCGACAATTGTCCATTGATAAACCATTTCTCTTCCTATGCATGTCTGGACGTGGGACTAGAGATATTATAGATAAGTACAGTCACGAGTTCGAGATTGCTAGCAATGCGGCCCCCCGCGCCGGGACAAGTCTTATAAGAAAGGGCATTGCTCTAGTCTCCCGTACTAGTCAGACAAGCTTGAAGAAGGAAGACAGTTATTCCTTCAACTTGGTCGATCCAATTTCTGTATACGGACTCACTGGTACTATGTCCAACCCTTGTTTCGGCCACAAGCACGGTCCACACCTGTGGATACATTCGGTGCTCCCCCGCCTGCGTGAACATCGGGTCAAGCCTTGATTTGGACGTTGGCGGTAGGTTGAGTGCTGTTGTCTACATATCATGACTTACATCATAGATACCCCAAGGCCCCGCATCCAATACCCCAACAAATTGAAAGCTCTTTCCGCCTCCACGCCTCAGGATTTAATATTGTAACTTGGGAAACGCGAAAAGATGTTATTTTGCTTTGCATGTAGGCTACGAGTCCTCGACAAACGGCAAACCGTCTATGGAATACTAACGGTATGTTCATGTAATAAGGACTAAATGATAGTAAAAAGTAGAAGGATCGAAAGTATAAAAAAAGTATAAGAAAAGCGAAGCAAAGAAAGCATGTCCTCTGTGTACATAGAAGTGAAAAGCCGTTTGTCAGTCCTTCGTCCCTGTCGTTGTCTTCTTTGCCCTGAGTGCTATGCAAGTCCAATCATAAATAATCAGGTAGATTCCGTGGTATATCATCAGGGCTCATGGACTACGAGTGACCAGTCCGTTGAAATTCGTTCGTGATTAGCGTGGGTGGAGTATAAGCTATTCCGGCCGGGTAGCCCGTCCGCCCACCCTAGAATGCGGTGTTATTTTAGCGCGGGAATGTATTAATGTGTGTTTATGCTATCGAGTGGAACAGCTGGGAGGTGGGCTGTGGAGGACGGGAAGAGGATGCAGTAGACAATCTCCGTGGCCGGTTTGGATTTGGGCGGCGGAAGGTCTGTGGGTTGCGCAAGGCGTCAGTGATTGTAACTATCAGATGACGAGGCACTGCATACGTGTCGTGACATGATGAGCTTTGCCATGGAAAGAGGCGCGGGATTTTGGTAGACTGCCGGTGCTAGAAATAAGTTAGCGTTGTAACATAGAAATCGATAGAAATTCTTGGCTCACGTGGTGGCCGGAAGTGAGGACCTGGTCTACGCAACTGCCAGTTACCAGGGAGAAATTCTTCGACTCGTTCAGATGAAAGTCCTATGCCAGCACCTGTGCCGACTTCAGACGATAGTTTCTCCGGGATGGTCAACGAAAAGGGTAGGGATGCTGGGAGAGCACGCTGCAGAGACTGACTCCACGTGTTGGGTAGCAACAACAAAGAAGACCAAGTGGAGGTCTTCACGTCCGATGCTGTTGAGATAGCAGGACAAGACCAGAAGCGCATAAAGGCATAAAGTATGCGTGCAAGAAGCAAGCAAAAGAGAGATGCAATGCAAGCAAGCATGACAGCAGCGACACTGGGGAACTTGGTGGGTACAAGGACGCTCATGACGGATAGCAGTCAAGGGAGTAAACCCTACTTGTTAAAGGAGAAAAACGGAAATTGAGACCACGGGGGGAAGAGAAAAGGTATGGCGTCCTGGACAAGGCACTGCTGGCTGGCTAACAGGAACGAGCACAGCTCAAGTTGATATCCAACATGGAAATCGCACACCGGGTTACTTATAATAATAATAATAATTTCGCAATTTACATTTTGACGTAATTCATTTCGTTAGGTATTCCCACAGCATCTTCTTTCGCTTCCTCCATACCTCCGTACTTCCGTCGATCGACACCATGACCTAAACGCACGCAGGGCATACTTAGAGCTCGGTGAAATCTCAAGGACATGTTGAGGAAGGGGCGCTATGAAACTAGATATACTGTCTTATCAGCCTTATCATGTCGCCGCCACGACACGTTTATAGGTCACGAAGATTCCTGAAGGCTGACGTCGTCTAGTCTCCCTTAGTCCGCAAGCCCAGTGAGAATGATCATATTTAGTAGTACTTAATCTTTGAATGGGAAATTGGAATACTGAGGCTGGTCCGCGACCTTAGTCCGTAAAATGAAACTAGAACGTTCAACGACTAGGCGTGAGTGAAAATGTCCGCAAATAATCCTCACGAGAATTTCGAAATACGGCGGCTGTGGAATGTACACGAACAGATATGGGGCGCACCACGCAACAAGGCGCAATGTTAACTTGGGGTGGGAAATATCATAGGGTTTGGGGGTTGGGGGAGGTTCAATTGCACTTGCCCGATGATTACCACACGAACCTAACCTAAAATACGAGTTCTTCGCGCCTGAACAAGCCCTCCAATCTCGCTTTAATCTCTGTTAGATCGTGGTGAGCGAGAAGCCACAGAATGTTCAGAGTGTGTCTCACGTAAGGCTAGGTGCATGCTGTGAATGCGTGCTCGTGATAGGTTTCCTGGCGCCCGTTAGCATCCATAGATCGATTCCTTATTAATGAGGTCGCATACCGGCCACAATCCAAAGACCCTCGTGTCCGCTATCCTTCCAGACGCCACGCAGTTCGCCTTCATCGTCCAACCCCCACAGGGGCCCGACCTTCTGCGCCACTTCCTCGCCACACACCAACCTCACGCTATCATGTAGGTCGCCAAAGCTGCAAATTATGCTCAAGAATCCTCGCCTCCGCGGTGGAACGGCCCACATACCCCGTGGCAAAAATGACTACGTCCGCTTGAAGCTCAGTCCCATCATCCAATGCCAGGCCATGTGTGGTGAAGTGCCCAACCGAACAGCCACTCTTTAGCTTGATGGTACCATCTATGATTTTATCACTTGCACCAGTGTCTGAGGGGAAATGTATCATTTTTCTGCCATTCTAGGTGGAAAGAGTTACGAAAACGTACTGATATAGAAACCTCCCCCGCGTTCGTAAACCAGGGCACTGAGACCGGCACCCTCAGGGCCCAGATTAGTCTGGAATCCAACCCGCTTGAGGCCCTCGAGCAAAGCCCTTCGTTACATCGAATACAGTGTAAGCACGCGATGTTTCTGAAGGACGAAATATGATTCACTTGTCCGTCGTTCCGGCTACCCGAAGGACGGTGCGTTGTGTGATCGATTTTTGCGTTGACCAGGGCAGTGCGGACCCGAGAAGATCAGCAAGCTCGGTCGGGAAGTCGTCATTATATGTGACTATTCTCGTCGTAAATGACTATGGTGAGTTGAGGATGTGAGAGACGAGTCACCTCCATGTCCAGCTGCCAAGGCCTGTTGTGACACGACAAACGTGGAAGATCTTTGTATACTGCTTGCGATAAACATGAGGAAACACTGGAAGTACTACTAACCTACATGGTCACGTCGACGTCATGGTTGCATAGATCCAGCGCAATATCATGGGCTGAAAACGGGGTCATTAAGTGAATTTAGTCTTGTGATGTCATCGAAGTCCTACCTGAGTTGCATGCACCCACAACGACCACCTTCTTACCAACATAGCCAGAGCCTGCCTTGTATTCGGAAGAATGAAGCACCCTACCGCGATAGCAGTTCTGTGCAATGCTTCGTTCGACAGCAGTTTATCTCCAATAGAAATCCAAGATCGCTACCTTCCCGGAAAGATCTGGGGATCGCGAAATGCTTCCCCCGTGGCCAGGCGCAAGGATGACGTGTTTGACCTTGGAGCGATGTGATGTTCCTCCACGATCGATGTCCACATTCCAAGATTTCGTTGCGTCATCCCAGACTGTTTTCACAACACGAGACGATGTCCAGACGTTGAGGTCCAAGAAGTTGGCGTAGCCTTCAAACCAGTCTCCAAGCTGAATGAGAATGGGAAATGGAGAGGACTCTGATAAAACTTGTTCGAGACTCACTTTGGTTGCAGGGCTGAAATATGGCCAGGTGGAGGGAAATCTATGTGAAAAAATGAGTAAGAATTAGATAGCGAAAGACTCAGAAGATTGCCTCAGATAAGACGTCTGATTGTAATCTGTGCCAGAGTGTGAACGAAAATGAAACTCAAATCAAGCAAAGGACTTACAGATTGAATTGTGCAGGAATAATGATTTATATCGAGTCCTCCACTAAAAAGGACACATTAGATTGAATGATATCGAGAGTGAACATACATACATTATCTCCCACTCGAGCATTCTGTTCGATCACTAAGGTAGACACTCCCATGTACTTCAAGTGTGCAGCGACTTGCAAGCCGCACTGACCAGCTCCAATAACAAGCACCTCCGGATCACCGCTAGTAAACTCTAATTCATGTTTTCTTTTCTCTTCCCAAGTTAAAATCGTGCGACTGCGGAAGATGCCCGCCTTGAAAAAGAAATATCAACAGACATACATACAAAGGGGAATATGTTTGAATCACCTGAACCGGAAAAAATTTCAGTGTATCAAGATGTGTTAACAGAGCATGCGCCTTCCAGCTCACTTCGGGGTGCGGGCTGCTCGGTATTAGATGGCAAACCCCGCTACCTTTCCCATGAAGTGTCTCGAAGGTGAAGCAGAAACGAATGAACACTAAATCAGGTAGCGGCGCGACATGAGCAGGCGCTTTACGTGCCTCCTCACGCAGTTGGAAAGTTGTGAGGCCAGTCGCCTCGAGTCGGGCGTCAAGAAGGCGTTTGATATCTTTTCTTCCTTCCAGTGTGCGAAGACTCCAAGTAAGGGCAACCACATCTCTCCAGGAACCCTTATCGTGGAAGAGGTCAAGAATTGAAGCTATGTTACTTGTGTGAATAGCGTCGGCGAAGGCGCTGAACCATTTGTTGACCTCTTCTACTGGAGAAGTTGCCTCGACGATAGCTTTGGTGACGCCCAGGGAATCCAGAGTGGGCAGAGTTGAGAGACGCTGGACAGTCTCCATCCGGCCAAAGAAGTGCCAATACGATAGCACGATCCACTATTTAAGAACGGAAGCCCATTTCCGAGTCCCACATCCATATCTCTGATCCATGACCAAAGAATATTCCCAGATAAGGTGCCCAGATTGTTATCAAGAAGTGAAAAGCACTCACATGTACAATAGTTCGAGTGCTTGGATTTTTTTCCCGTCTACATTTACGAGATCTTCATACGTTTTTCTGGCGTATGCGGGGAATTGCGGGCACCGTGTGCTGCGAGTAGTATGGACCAAGACGTGTAGTCACTTACATAGTGATGGCCCAGTGACCACAAACAACATCGCTGTGACTCGGGACGACGACAGTATCTTCCTTCGACTGGTCTGGCTAGGGGAGACTAACATAATCAGCTGCATTCTTTCCAAAGTCGCCTGTGCTAGATTGCGTAACGAACTTTTGTCTGGACGCATGTGCATCTATGATGGCTCATGCACATGGTCAATGTCCATTGGTGTGACACGTGCACGAGTCGCCAGAAGCGATCCCCGGCTGTAACACCTGGGTCCTGGGAGCTTAGTATTAAAATGTTCGTTCCAGTCCTCGCGGTGAGGTTGTAAAATGAAAACCACATAGGCACAAAATACTTGTCAGATGAGCTTGAGACGAAAGCACACGCTGAAACTTCGTGTGTTTGATTCCGTCATGGCCCCTTCGGCAGAAGTTGTTGGCCATGCCATCATCGCATGCACTCGGGTCAGGTTATAACACGTACGCGCATGCCAAGAAGCTCAGTTATTCCCTACATATAGTACTTGTACAAACCACTCTCACTGGAACATAACATTTGTTAGTTGGGTTCTGGGAATCGCATCGTCATATGCCCTTCTCTGAAGTCGCACGTGGGTAGCCTGCTCAAACGCATATGCAAAGCTGATGAGCTTAAACTCGCTATACGCAGTACCCATGAAAACGATTCCAAAAGGAAGTCCTGGGGCTTGGATGTGTGTTGGGGATGGCGTCGCAGGCACTAATTCAACGTCTTCTGGCTGAAAGCCGAGGGGCACTAAATGTTGGATAACATAAACGTCGTTAAGATCGCAGTACGAAGTAAGTACTAGCCTGAGATCAACGGATACCCCGCAATTGCCGCGGGTTTGCATGCCAGGGCATCGGTCGGTAAAATTATGGCATCGAGATTGAAATGGGCCAGAGTGGCGTCAATTCCTCTCGTGCGTCCCAAGTCGAAATCTTGAGCCAGTGCTGCAAAGTAGGCGTCATCAATTTGTGTAGCTTCCGATTCTATGAATCTGGATATCTTCTGTGAAAGCACATCGCGTAAGATTCAATTTGACATACTGGGATTGGTCTTTATAGAATGGTGGTGGAAGATCTAGCTCCGCACGACCCTTGTTGAATTCTATCAGAGCAGCGAGAGTCTTGACGCCTGTCGGAACGTCGACCAGTTCTGATAGATACTTGTTAAGATCAACTTTGAAGTCCACATCCAGCACCCGCTTCTCCGCTTTGGAAGCCAGGAGTTCTTCGGCATCCGGAAAATCTGCAGGGTCAACGATTTCTGCGCCTAAAGCTCGAAAGACGTCAAGGGATGCGTTGAATTCCTCCTCGATGGTCTTGATATCACGGATGAAGGCACGAGGCACTCCCAAACGGGCGCCTTTAAGGGCGTTTGTGTCGAGCGCTTTCATGTAGTCTGGGACTATCCCAGGCTGATGCAAAGTAGCTTCATCTCGAGGATCAGGCCCAGCGATGATATTCAATAACAGGGCTGCATCAGCGACAGAGCGACACATAGGGCCAGTCGTATCTTGGTGAGAAGAGATAGGTATTACTAGCGTTCATCATTAGATAGAGAATCGGTAGCCATCGCTGGAAACCTTACCGCCTGAGCGAGATACCAGCCCGATAGTAGGCTTGATGCCCACAATATTATTCCTGCTACTTGGGGATACAATAGAGCCATGAGTTTCTGAGCCAATGGAACCCGCTGCTAGACCAATAGCCGTCGAAACGCCACTTCCGGAGCTTGAACCGGATGGACTAGCATTCGGGTAGTAGGGACAGTGAGTTTGCCCTCCACGCTCTGTGAAGCCATTGGGAACTTGTCCTTTCAGATCGCCCCACTCGCCCCTCATACCAGACCACTCGGAGAGGTTCGTCTTTCCTATGAATATAGCTCCAGCTTCACGTAATTTCGCTGCAGCAAATGCGTCTCGTGGAACAATAGAACCCAACAGTGCGTAGGAACCTAGCATTGAGGGAAATTTTGTGATGTGCTAGATGGCAGCCAGTAGCACATAATGTACCTGCAGTCGTATTCATTCCTTATCCGAATCTCAATTTACTGGTATTGCATGCATGTAACGAAGAGAATCTCACCTTCTTCGTGCAACGTAGCAATGTTGTCTTTCAACAACAATGGTATTCCGTGTAATGGCCCACGGCTGCCTTTGTCTTTCCGTTCATCGTCGAGAGCCGAAGCTTGTGACAAGGCTTTCTGATTGGTCTCGATGACTGCATGCAATGCAGGACCTTTCAGGTTAACTTCTTCGATTCTGCTAAGGTAGGCCTGCGATCGCTTGAGTAAAGCCTATATCAGATATGTGCCAAAGTAGCAACATACCTGCACAAGCTGAACACTACTAAAGTGTCCTTTTACTAGACCATCTTGAAGTTCTGCGATTGAAGCCTCGTAAAGATCAGGCAAAGCGCCACTGGAAGCCTTGAAAGACATTAGATTCCAGTACAGCCAGTAACAGCCAGGCCCAGGTTCGCTGTTGCGGAAAGACGGTCAAAGATAAGAGTCTGCATTGCAATTTGCTCGTGCCCGGGAGCTGAAACCCTTTGATACATCACGCGAGCAAGTCCGTCCGAAATCACCAGCTCTAAGTCCACCATGCAGATAAAGAGTATTTTTAAACCTCGATGCTATATCAGTTGACCTATACATTACTTGCAACAGTGATATGTATACACCCGTCTCTTGTGGACACACGTCAATTAAAACCTGACTCTTTCAGTTGAGTGTCCCACGTCAGAGCACGAACCTATGCGCGTGAAGGACAGACTGGAGGTGTTCAAGGTCCAATTTGGGCTTCCACAAAAATCACTAGAAAATAAGTATTTGGGACCAAGTTGAAGCCTGAAGCAACTTGAAGAATTAGCGAAGGGACACGCAGTGCTAGAGTTCCGGGAATTTGAGGTGGGCAAATTTGCCCCGCACAAATTTATTATGAATGACAGGGTCAATCATTTCACCTCCTCGCGAAACCAGGGTGTCAATTTGGGTGAATTTGTGCAAACTTCTGCAAAGTAACCAGTTCAACTTGCAACTCCGAGTGAGTAATAGCCTGAGAGCGCGTGACACGCAATCTGTTACTCACTCCCAACCTATACAAAGTCTCTGTTCCGTCCATTGGTCGTTGACCTCTGCATGACAGAGTAAAACGTATTCAGAGTCGATTCTGAGCTGGTCATTGGATGAGACTGGTAGCAAGTAGCTACTGCTAATCGACAGTTGCCGATTGGTCAGCGCTAGCTTCAAGTTAGCTAAGTAGATGTTGTGGAATACGCACGTGCCCTGTGCAGTCTCGTTCATCTTTCGATCAATCCTCGACAGAAATTATAGCCGTTAACACAGTCCGTCGATCGCGTGGCAGTCTCGAACTAGTACCTTCTAGAAAATGGCGCGAAGATATAGGAAACTGCGCTGGTCCGAATTCATCTAGAACGTCTGTAAAATGCCAGTGCGGCGAGCTCGCCGCACTTGTTTCGATCCAACGGAAATAAATTGATAGGTCGTAATCATATCAGCCTTCATGACAGTTCTCGAAACTACCAGAAACAAAAGTTCGTCACTCTTACAGCATCCGATCTGACCTTTATAACCTCGCAAACTCGTGACTTACAAGCGCTGGCGGAACACTGATTGTTCTTGAATTCGTTTGTCCGAATTGCCATTGAGTGCTACATGTCTGAAGCACCTGCAGAGCGCGCTATCGCCTACTTTGACATCACCATCGATGGCAAACCCATTGGCCGTATCGTATTCTCGCTGTATGCAGACTTAGTACCCAAGACAGCTGAAAACTTCCGTGAGTTCTCAGATACGCGGTCAATCATACCAGATTTTAAAAAATTTCCAGGTGCATTGTGTACGGGTGAAAAGGGTATCGGAAAGTCCGGAAAACCGCTTTGCTATGCTGGATCTGGCTTTCACCGCGTAATCAAGGGGTAGAAGCTTTCGGTCCCCTGATGTTGCAATGAAGGCTAATGCAGTGCACCAGGTTCATGTGTCAAGGTGGTGACTTTACGGCGGGCAATGGTGCGTCCCAGAGTCAAATCCAGATGTTACAAACTCATTGTCCAAATAGGCACCGGGGGCGAATCAATCTACGGCGAGAAGTTCGAAGACGAGGCGTTCCTCGTGAATCACACGAAACCTTTCTTGTTGTCCATGGTAGGATTCTGCCTCAGCTTTCATCGAGGAAAGTTGGTTTTGATCGACTTCTCAGGCAAACGCAGGAAAAGACACCAATGGCTCACAATTCTTCATCACCGTGAACCAAACCCCCCATCTTGATGGCAAGCACGTGGTTTTTGGTGAAGTGATCAAGGGCAAATCAATAGGTAAGATATATCCTCTCTTCCCTTTCGACGGATTACTTACGATGCGTAGTTCGTACAATTGAAAACTACCCTACTGCGTCCGGAGATGTACCCACTTCCCCTGTCATTATTTCTGCTTGCGGTGTTCTCTCCCCGGATGACGCTTCCCTCGCGAGTTCCAAGACAACCATTGGTGACGACCACGAGGATTACCCTGAAGACGACGATTCCGACGTGCAGAATCCCGAAGTTGCACTGGATATCGCACGTAAAATCCGTGAGCTCGGGAACAAGCTCTTCAAGGATGGGCAAATAGAACTCGCACTCAAAAAATACCTTAGTGAGTCATCCTAGGAACATTCTTCGTTCGCACTAATAACAAAATGTCAGAATCGATAAGGTACCTGGACGTGCACCCCGTATTGCCGGAAAACTCTCCACCGGAGCTTAAGGACTCGTATGACTCGCTTCTTGCACCCCTTCTATTAAACTCCGCGCTCGCTGCGCTACGCACGCAACCCGCAGCCGCTGAAACAGCGGTGAAGAATGCCACGCGAGCTTTGGACCGTCTCCAGCTGAACAACCCAGATAAAGCCAAGGCCCTGTATCGCAGGGCGTCAGCATACGTCATTCTTAAGCAAGAGGATGAAGCTGAAGCGGACCTTATTGCTGCTAGTCAGCTTGCGCCCGAAGACCCGGCGATCGTGGGGGAGCTCGCGAAAGTGAGGCAGAAGAAGAGGGAAAAAAGGGAAAGGGAGAAGAAGGTTTACAAGAAACTATTCTCGTAGATTGGTTATCAAATTCGTCATAATCATTAGTTAGAAGAATACAAATCGACTACGTACAAGGAAGTACTGTTTTTGGCTAATTTATAAACATTTGCCGCCGCTGTCTTCAGGGGTGGTGCGCCTCGTCTTGCAATACATGTTGATGCAATACGAGAAAATATTAAGTCTGTTGAAAGCAAGCATTTCGCTGCACTTGTGTTGTTTTGTCGGTAGACGTATTGACATTGGCCCCTTTCCGCAGCGGCTTGGGTTACCTTGTGTTACTCGTTAACCCTCTCGCAGTGGACCTGCACTATTGTAATTCCATCATATGAACTACAGTTTCCATGTTCGTCACCTAAGGACAGTGAGGCAGCAAATACGATCTTTAGTCGTGGCGCTTAACCGTCAACCCGTAAATAACCCCTTCTTCTTTGTCCTTCTTCTTTCCCCACTGGCCATGGGCAGCTGTCTTCGCGCACCTCAATTGTCCCATCGTTGGGGCATCGTTATCGTCGCAACGTCTCTGAATTCCAACTCTCTGCAAGACTAGACTTTGCGCCATCGGTACCAACTTGACATCGTTGTTGAGCATGGCGAAGTAGAACAGGCCAAGGCGAGTATAGTTCTGTTGGTCTTCTGGGGGCTGCACAACACGGTGGATCGTGCCCCTGTAGTACCCGCCGGTAAGGAAGTCCGCTGCGTCGCCTATGACGACAATCTGTAATCCCCTCGTTATGTAGCGCACGTTGGAACATAGAACGCGGTGGAACATAGAACGCGGTGACCGCTTACGAGCGCATTTTCCTTATGACCGACCTATGGTGCAGTTCACTTATGCGCCGCTACTTTGGGGCAACCGCCAAATCGAGGGCCGAAATTTCCAACTCCAATCTCATTGCCAAAAATGGTAGGTGCGGCAGCGACCACAGCTTCGATGCTAGTGTACAAGGTGTCGGATTGCGAGTCGCGATAGACAAGTATACTATGTACAGGCGAAAGTCAATTATTTCAACCTTTATACAATGGTCCGCAAGTACCACAAATTGGCAGCTGCTCGCGCGAGACTCGCCCGACAAACTCAAGTGAATCCTGCTACTGTCCGAGCCAATGATAGTACTGTGCGGGAGCCCGACAACGACAACGGCAACGGCAACGGTGACGACGACGACGACGACGACGACGACGACGACGACGATAAGAGTAAAGAGGTATCTGCGCGAGAACTGCGATTACACCTTCGAAACGCTCAAGACCAACTTGCCGAAGGCTATGGCTTCTGTACGTCTCAGTACAATCCGTTTATGGGAACATCGGATGCACAGGTGGATGAGTGCTTACCGGTCGGGTCTGGAGACGAAAACGGCACAGTTGCAGGTCAAGGAGTTCAGCTCAAGGAAGTACAAATCTCATAGACGTGTTCCGGAGACCGTAGCATGTCTTTTCGACTAATTTTACCGGTACCTTAGCCCTCACCGCCAATTTGGGTCATGTCCGAAAATTTATCTTGCTCAAATTTAACGCTATGCAAAATTGCTCTTGACAATATGTTCCTATCATTAATCTAAGCATTTTTACAAGACAGAAAGTTCCTGGGACTTGTTCTCGCAACGGCAGAAAAATTGCACAAACGTAGCGGCCCATAAGTGAACTGCACCATAGCGCCATTCGCCTTCACGGTTCTGAGTTTGCACTGCGGAGACAGGCTGACTTCAAAAAATCGTAACGCTTCCATGGTTTTGCGGTAACACTGGTGAGCACAGTTTTTGCTTCATGAAGGTACTTACCCGTGTGTCCCATCAGCCAGACGTTCTTTGTTTTGTTTCCTTCTGCCTCTGTTCGTGGGTAGCTAAATAACGTGAATTTGAGATGAGCAGAAATTCAAGAAAGTTGGTTACAACTTGATGAACCTGACTGTTCGATAAGTCAGCAACGGCACGAGCTGTTTATTTTTTTATGTACCGGACGTCTCGTTAACAGCATCACAGTCATAGTTGCTCACTAGGGTGTCTTCGGGTAGCTCGAGGTTACGTGCGATAAACCTGAAAACTGTTATCAGGGGATCATCTTCGAGCGCAAAATACATATTCTTCTTCAAGATGAGACGCAGCACATTGAATTGGTTGTGTTCGGTAAATTCTGCAATCTCTGGGAGGAGAGGACGGACGGACTCTAGGTGTTCTCGCCTGTTAACATAGTAATTGACTGGAAGGACAGGAGGTTAGTATCAATGAGAACTTATTGCATTCTACTCACTGCAGTACTGCTCTAGGTGGGTGCAGACTCCGCCACTGGCATCTACATCCTGAATTTGATTGGCTCACGTAAATAAAACGCCATGTGTCGGCGGAACACAACTGCCACGCACCGCGTACTGCCGGAATCTATACCCTTCGGGTGACCCGGCGGTTTCATGTAATGTTGTAAGATAACTCTGCTTCTCGCTGCCACTGACGGCCGAGAAGGGTACATCTGCAATGTCAAACATGCGAGTTGTCTGAGTCGAGATGTGATAAATCATCCACGTGCACATGATTGAGAGAATTGCTTCACCTGGGCCTGCGTATATCCATGATTTACTAGATAGAAGGACCTATAGTTGCGGAAGGCCTCCCTTACCTCGATTGTGAGGCAGCCCGACCTTCTTCGGTGTCGGCTTTTGACACGTCGATGGTAGCAAGGTCAACATAATCCACTGTCAATGAGTACGTCAGTAGTCTGCATTGAGCAGAAGGCTTGACACAGACAATTTTCCTGGATAGGAGGTGTCGCAACGTAATGTGGCACGTAGGGTAGGGCTCGACATGATGTTCAAACAGGGGGGGAACAGACGCCATATATTTATATAAACCTGTTACATAGTATTAGAGATCGATTAGAGATTGTTGACATCATGAATTACGGTTAGTATGAAAGAGGTGGCGCACCCTCAAGCACCTACAAAACAGCCATGCTAGCTATTAGCCAGTGGCACACGACTTGAAGGTGGTCCGACTCATTGTGGCTCCCACGTTCACCGTAGGCAAAATAGTGGAAACATTCCCCTTTGCGTTGGTTGTTGACCGGTCCTTGACAATCGGTCACTGTTACGGATCTGATCAAGGCCGTTTGAATCGATTCAGGCAATTCCCTGCCAATACAAATGATTCTGGATATCTCGGGACCCGGAAGGCAAGCACCCACTGGTGTATGAGCAGAGGATGTCAGTAGAGGTTCGAGACTAGAATAATTGTGGCACAAGTGGCCTAATTTTGACACTCCGTATTGACTCCAACTTTACTCCCGCGACGTTCTCGGGTATGTACAGGCTCATCGCGCAGGTGTGCGGCCACTGGAGGCCACTGTGCGCACCGTCGAAAAACAAACGCCAGTAGCATCATAGACTGTAGCTTCGTTATGGCTGCCTTACATACTAGGAGCGTCTAGCGCTCCGAGGGCTCAACTCAACATCATTCGTGTTTCTCCGAATCATATTCACGAGCATCGGCTTTTCTTTCCATTACTACATCGTTTCTTCGTTTAACCTCTCCAGCCTTTGGTCCTCCACTCCGAGATGTTCTCTGATGTTCTCATGGATGTGTGGCGAACAGGCACTCGTCACAATCTCGAAATAAAAGGATGAAATCTTTGCCACGGCTTCGGGATCACATTGATCAATATGTGAGAGCCGAGTATTCCGATCGGTGGACGGTGCAATCTCGATATCTGGCCAGGCTGATCGTTTGTCCTTGCTACCTGTTATCTGTGAACGTGTCGCGGATCCTGCGGCTCAGCCGCAAGTGGCTACCTGATAGTCTTCTTTCTCCACCTGGCAGTCCATGTCACATGAATGCTCTATTAGGAAGCCGAGTGAGTTGGTGTTCAATCAATTTCCATGTTGTATTTTGAGACCTCACAGTACTGTGCGCATCAAGTAGGCCTTGCAGCCCCACGGTCCATGATATTTGTCCGAAGTAGATTGACATGTCTGGTCCAATACATGGACTAGTCTTTCGTCCATACATTGAGCTTCAGACGTCTATTATGGTCTTAGGCCCAGTATTTCACGAGTTTTATCGTTCCCTGGCAGTAGGTCTGTTCCAGCCTCATTGGAATTTCATGGAGTGATTACTATGACACTCAGACTGGTGAACAAGGTTCCTGCCAGCGCAGCTCGGCCCTCTCTCAAGTAGTATACTGTGCCAGCATCACCCAATCTCGCGAGGGTGAGCGTTACTTACCACATGTCCTGTACTCAGTTGCGTCCGAGTACTCAGCACTGCCGTTGCACAACAACACAACAAAGTCGATACAACTGCGCCTCGGCAATGGGAGCAATTGGATTCGATAACCTCAGTCATGTATCCACTCGCGAGAAGAATCAGAGAGCAAGGTAAAACGTAATGAAAGGACCTCGAAAACCTTGTCGGCAACGAGTTGCCAAACAGCATCACAGGCACTGAGTGGAGGAAGTCCCATGACTGTGTTGTGATCACCAGTCGTCATTGACGTTTATCCTCGTCGCTGTCCCCTCTATCCTCGTTCTTCACCTCTCCCTGCTCACCGCTCCCGTAACATTGCCAGTAGCAGATCCAATGTTGCAGTCCGTGATTATCAGTCACCTCGCATTCTGTCTTCACTGTTCAGTGGTCTGGATTGCGTCCTAATTCTTCATGCGAAGGTTTTGTTTCCCCTCCCGCCTTGCAGCTCCATCAATTAGTATGATGCTACTATTTGTCTCAGTTATTCATAGCCGAAAATCATCAGGGTGTCAACGTTGCAGCTGTTATTGTCTGAACAGACAGTTGGTGAGTGTTTTGATATGATAAAATATCAGTTTATAATTCCATTTCTACAATAATTCGGCGGAAAAGTGGTGCAAGCGGGTGTGAAGGGTGGAAGGCAGCACGGACGGCAGGAAACGGGTACTGAGGGCAGTGGAAGGGAGGTGGAAAGAGGTTGCAGTGAGGCCTGGGGTATGGCGCAAGGCTACGGGGAGTGGAAATTGGTGTAGTAGACGGCGGGAGACTGCTGGATTCAGGTGGAGTTGGGTGTAGTCAGCAGGTGGATGACATACTTGGGCAAGGTTGGCAGGAGGGTTTCGGTGAGTTGCGGGAAGTAACGAGAGGTCCCGGTTGAGCGGTGGAAGGCAAGGTGGGTAACCAATTATTATACATGAGCCGAAAATAATATATCTTGCCGAGAGGTGCTAGCGCCGGGAGGTCTTCACCTCTGCTGTAAGCGAGGTACATAATACCACGGCCGTTTCACTTCAGCCGCCGCGCGGATCTAAGTCCGGTATGTTCTTCAAAGACTTTTTTTCAATTTGCTCTGTTAGAGTGTCAGTTCTACACCTTTCTACTCGGTTCCAGATTCTAGTGCGGAAATCGAATTTTTGCACAAACAAAAGCTCTACTAGGGCACGTCTCAACGCCTTCTTTTTTGCTTCCGTATTTTGAACCCCTGATTCCTGTTTTGAACACCACGGAGCAAACGCGGACTCTGGAGACTCACGTAACGTTGCCATTGAGTCTTGCTTAGAGCTACAGCGCTAGAACTTGAAGTCAGAAATTGACAGTTACCAGGCAAATACTGGCAAACAAAGTTTTAATGCTCGCTGAGACTGACACAGGTGACGGTAAGCCTCAACTGCCAGGCTGCATGTATGTGTTAATCATGTGTGTACTATTAGGCCTAATATCACGCGTAGGTGCTGTCAATTGATCGAGCTTCCGAGTAAGCTGAAGGTTTCGGTACCCTTGCTAAGTTGCGAACCGAATAGCCAGGTATGTGCATAGTAATACCGGTAAAAGGCAACTGGAGTTCGCCCTAGGCCAAGCTAGCTCGCCTTGTGGCAACACTAGAACCTGCGTTACATTAATATTGTCCGTGACACCTTGGGAATGCTCTCCATACGGAACTTTTATCGGATATGTATTAAAGGCCATCATGGAGCTTTACCTCCTGCTCGTAGAGGCTATTCCACCACCCCCGACCTTAGATCTGTATCCTTGACGCAAGAGGAGTAAATGGGCTTCTTCTCCAGTGTATCCGACTTTTTCTTCGATGTTTGGATCAAGATTTGGGATATGTCCCTCACGTTCCTCAATCTCATAAGGTGGAAGCGCCCCATCGGACATGTCACGCCTGAGGGCCACCCAGGCTATGGAGGGCACTGGCCCGAGTTTAAGCCTCCTCAGGAGGGTGATTCCCGCTGCGCTTGTCCCGCACTCAATGCGATGGCCAACCACGGTCAGTAATCTGCAAACAACATTTTAAAGTTAGGCTCATAGCAATTTTGTGGCGCTGGCGGTGTGGCACGACAAACCTTGAAATGCAGGCATCATCTCGCGCAGCGGCCGTGGGATCTCAATCGCCGAGCTTAACCACCAGGTTCACGCGACGTTCAACTTCTCGACTTCCTTCAGCAATTATACGATGCACTTTGCCGCTCACATGCTCAAGAGAAATTACAGCAAGGACACCTTTGATTTGGCAGAACTCAATATGCACAACGGTATCGAACACGACGGATCTCTCTTCCGTGAGTGATTTACTACACCTGTCTGGTTTTTGCATATTGAATAATTTGTCTTCAGGTCTCGACGCTGCCCTTGAACCAGACCAATCGGTAAAGCACATACCTTTCGTCGAAGAGTTGCTTGCGGCAGCTACCGGCAAGGACAAGGATGGCAACGATATCCTTACCTCCAAAGATCTCTCTAGTATTCTCGGCAAGCGTCGTGCAGTGGCGCGTGCAGTAAACAAGGACTTCTCACTGAAGATGCCCCACAGAATCTTCAGTAGCGCAAAGTATGTCATTCCGTCATCCATTTTCAAGCACTCTCTGAAGGTTGGCATCAGTTCCTCGACACTAGTCACAATCTTTGGAGGTCGTGTGGATGACCTGCGCAGCATTTTTCTTGATGAGCGGATCCCGGAAGGCTGGGAGTCGCGCGTTCGCCAACCTCACGGACTGACTATGGCGGCCCTCAATAGGATTGCACTGGGAGTTGAATTTGGTATACGCGAGAAGGATTGGGCGGAAGCAGCACAAGAGGCGGTACGCGATAGTGCTTCTCCCGTTTAAAATTACACCCAGATCCATCTGAAGTCATCGTTCCCTACCCGTCTGCTTTCATGCCTACTGACGACATTACGATGTATTCATGACTTTCTACATACTTATGTTAACTAACGCGTTCACATTACGTTTATTAGTATACATGTCCTTGCCCCTCCGAGAAGCCGAGTAACTCTGACGAGGTTCACAAACGTGTTGGCTCCATTCCTGAGTGTATCCGCCGTACAGGAGTCTGGCAGTTGCGGATGGTATCTGACTCTAAACCTCAAACGATTTCTATGGAACCCGTCCCTCAATAGGGCTCAGAGGGCTCAGAGACACTGGAAGAATGTCCAGTCGCCAAGGACCCTGACCGTGACCCTCCCGGCTTATGCTTGTATGAATGTCCCGAAGGTGGTGCTTTGGGGTCGTGAGAAACCTCCGAGGAGTTTGGACGGCAAAGTTGTGTCCTCCATTTGACTAGGTTTTTTGTACAATTCTGCGGGTTTGGATGAGTCTGCCAGTCTGACAGTGGCAGCCTGGAGACTGAAGTTTAAAGTTATTCCATCTCATTTGGTGTCTACCAAGGTATTGTTGCACATGACAGCAAAGGATCGAACACATCTCACCCTCCAGATTGTGATTGTAATCTCTTGCAATACGTGGCAGGGTTGACATTGAATATACTGAATATTGAATGGTAGCCGTCAATACTTTTGTGAGTTGTTTTATGCATCGTTAGATATCCGCAAAAATAGAAATTATGCATTACAATGAAACTGATCAAAGACCGGCACAGCTGCATCTTCCTGAATTTCGAGACATTACCGTAAGGGGTCCGCTCCAGGCCCAATCTCGTGCACAACGTAGTAACTGAAGAACAAAACCTTGAGTGTCAACGCTAGCCCAGCGTGTAGCGCGCCGACAACGATTATCAGTAAGCGAGTGGCTTTTGCGTCGGCCTAAGCGAGTCATCAACAACATTGACAAAACTAGACCAGACGAGGAATATAAACATACCATCGCCAATATTGGGTACACGTTCGCCACAAGGAAGTACCCTGATAAGCAGAACGCGGTGCCCACCAGAATCCAACGCAAAATAGGAATAGGTACGACGCATAATATCTATAGGACAACGGTTATTATTAAATGGTGCATTTGTTTGTGCACTTACCGAAACAGGTACCCAGACGAATAATGAGTAACCCCAGACCCCAAGCGCTTCCACTACGCCCCACTCGCCAACGCCGAAATAGCGCAGTGCGAGCCACAGAAGAATAGGCACTGCGAATGCGTATATGTACACGATTGTCGCCGCAAGACTTAGTAGGCCAAAGTCATATTCATATGCGACCCCTGGCGCAGAAAGGTAGGATGAGATGCTTGCTGCGAGAGACGAAGAAAGAAATAGAGCTAGTATAAGGGTGGTTGGGATCCAAAATGGGCCGTATAGATCAGTGGTGGGTGTAAGAATCGTCAGGTACGAAGGATGAAGTGGGGAGGAGCGTCGTGTAGCATCGCTTCAAGACGGTTGACGTATCGACGTCAAAGTATGGCTGGTAATAATCGACTGTCCAGAATCCAGATGGACCTTTGCGTGTGGTCTGGTCTGTGAGATATCCTGTGATTGGGTACACGTCAGGGGAGATAGTTATGGCGGAGTTTTCGACGCACCTCTGTCAAGGTTTGAAGCGGCGGACTGCGTTCGTTGATCTCTTCTCGCGTCTGCTCCAAGGAAAGCTGCTTGGGGTTGAATCACTGGTCATCACTTCGAGGCAAACGCGCTCACATTTGAACTCGAGACCCTCTGGACCTTCTTCTAATCGCTATAACCCAGTGCAACATTAGGAATTCTGTCGGACTCAACAATAACAGTATTATGCTACTCACATCGTCCGCTTCGACAGCGACATAGGCCATGGTGTCTCGCGCAGAAAAGGGCAAAATGGAAGTGCTGTTGATGAGAGTGCACGTTAGCGTGTTTAGGGACTCTTGACACCCTGTTCAATCGTCGAGGACCCCGGAGATATTCTCAGAGAAATCCGACAAGTGCTTCCTTGAACTTCCAGACGAGCTGACCGCCATTACAACTACTTAAGTTTGACTTAAGTAGCAACCTACTGCAGTTTGTGTGTTAAAAATGGCACAGAAGCTGCCTCCTCAAGCCCGCAGGCTCCGCACCATCATCATCACGGTACCCATAATGGGAGCAACAGCATGTTCGTCTTCGTTCAATGGCAAATATTTCGATCCTTCAGCTCACCTCGAATTGCCTACAGACGTGCTCTACGAGCGTCTGGTGCTCGGAAAACCTCGAAGAACATTACCTAGGGAGACACCACAATCCCTTTCCACAACTAATGAATTACTGCCAGAAAACTCCAATGCCGGGAGCGAGCACTAGTCAAAAGGAGAATGAACATTTGCGCTGTGATCTATGGGAAGTGGAAGGGTGTGCGAAGGCGCTCTACGTAAAGTAATGCTAGGTCCCCGAGGTTCATGATAATACTGTTGCCTCTGTCCAGTGCCCAGCGTGATACTACCGAGTAATACGTCGAGCGACATCACTTGCTCTCGTCTGTCTGAGATATTATCCGCGTCCCCGAGACGCGTGCAGGGTTGAATGAGCGATCGCAGTCTGCATACGCTGCACCCATACCAAAGCCCGTTGAAAGGGCAATAGGCCATGTCCGTCCTGTAACGTGTCGGGTAAGAATTGTGTGGAGAAAAATAAGGTAAGACGCGGACTTCGGAAAAGAATGACGGATGCAACAACTCCTGCGCTGAAACCTACACCACTGCACAATTCTCAGGTTCATGCCAACTACACAATGCAAGCCAAGACTCACGCCTTCACCAAGAAATCGGCCACTTGCGGATAGTCAGTCGACTCCTCCAACTCAGATAATGAAAGCACATACGACACCTGTCATACTTGAAGATGGTTAGCTTTGAACGTTGTATTTGGTGATGGAAACGCACCTTCTGGCTAACAATGTTCTCGCTTGATGAAGCTTTTTCAGACGACATAGCTCTGGTTGTCGGTGTTGAACCTAAGCAGTGAGCACAACGGGCGGAAACGGCAAGAAACCAACCCCTCTCAAGGGGGTCAACAATCCCCACGGATTCGGAAATTACTTCCGGAGTCCGAGAGCCATATGCGCAGTTTCATGGAATCATAGCCTACTGTAACACGACCGCAGTGCTCTGGTCAGGTTAACGGTATAGTGTTCAAAAATGGCGCACCAGTCGCCCATGATAGCTATTCCAAAGAAGACGACGGACGATGTCGATTGGACAGGTCCCATACGCAATCTCATTGGCAAGTCCTTCGGCGAGAACCCAGATAACTATGCACAGGAGTGCCAAACGCTGCAACGCTGTCGGCAAGACGCTGTCAAAGGCGCAGGCAGCGATATGACAGGTCCGCCGTTCAAGCAATCACGATCTCAGAATACTCACGATCTTGCTTCCCAGGTCGCGATCTGCTCTACAAGTACTTTGGACAACTCGAGATCCTCGAGATGCGTTTCCCCGAAATTCGCGTCAACTTTCCGTGGAACGACGCTTTTACGAGCAAGCAGACTACGCAGACGTCTATTGCGTATGAGAAGGCCTCCGTTCTGTTTCAGATCGCGGCCACGCATTCCGCTATTGCTGCGTCTCAGAACAGGTCCGATCCAGAGGGGCTCAAACTCGCTTTCTACTATTTCCGAACATGCGCAGGCATGCTCACCTATATTAACGAGAACTTCTTACATGCCCCTTCGACTGACCTCAGCCGGGAGGTGATCAAGTTTTTGGTGGGTGTCATCATGGCGCAGGCTACGGAAGTATTTCTAGAAAAGTGCATCGACGAGAAGAAGGCACCTGCTCTGGTAGCCAAGATTGCTTCCCAGTCTGCATTCATGTACACCTCCCTGAGCGAGGAGGTAAAAGATTTCATGGGTAAGGGCATATTCGATCGCAACTGGGTCACTCTTGTCCAGGTATGTCCATATTCCGGAGCATGATATTAGCACCGACGCGTCGCGCAGATCAAATCCAAACACTTTGGCTCTATCGCACAATACTACCGTGGTCAAGTTGTCGATAAAGCTGGGGCTCATGGCGAGGCCCTCGTACGATTCACCCTAGCTGAATCTCTAGCCAAAGAAGCCAATCGCACTGCTGCATCGTTCTCCGCTCTATTCGCCCACGTATCGCCCACGCTTCCCGCAGATGCCGGGCCTTCCATTTCCGAACGCACGAGGGTGCAGCTCCAGCTGAGCACAGACCGCAAAACAGAATCGCAGCGCGAAAATGACCTCATTTACAATGCTGTCCTCCCATCAGCCGACGCACTGCCTGCCATCGACAAAGCAGTTGTCGCCACACCTATCTCCATTCAAGAGGTGTATCGCGCGCCAGACGTCCAGAATGTTATAGGCTCAGATATCTTCATCAAGTTGATCCCGCTGAGCGTGCACGAAAGTGCCAGCGTATACTCGGAGGAGAAGGCGAAACTTGTGCGCAAAGAGGTCGAGAACGCAGAAAGCGCCGAGGTCGAGGCGCGTAGTGCACTGGAAACGATGGGAGTGCAGGAGGGACTTGCAAGGTTCAAGGCGATGGCCGAGGGTGGCTTGGGTGGAGTGGAAGAGATCCCCCTGGATGTACGCCGGTGGAGAGAAGATATCAACGTCATGGAGGACAGGGAGCGTATCGAAACGCTGTTGCGCGAGATGGCTCGTCTTAAGGAGGCCGTCAAAACAGAGCTGGACGGTATTTCGAGGGACCTGGAGGTTGAATCGAGAGAGTGCGAGACGATGCGGGTCAAGTACGACCACCTGTGGACACAAGAGCCATCTGCATCTCTTACGAAGTCTATCCGGCAAGACTTAAAATCTCACTCAGGCGCCTTAGACGCGGCTGCTGTGTCCGACCAACAAGTGTCGACGCTCTGGGAATCAGTCAAATCAGACATTCGACTACTGCTATCACCTGGCGTCGAGGATGTCTTCCGCGCTAGTGCCCAGCGTGATGCCCCTTCAGAGAGCTTGCTCGATCTTGATATCGGTGCTGAGGCGCATGATGAGAAGGAGCGAGCCAAAATCGGCCAGTACACTACCGAAATTGATGAGCGCCTTGGACGGTTGAAGAAAATTTCTTACGAGCGAGGAGAAGTACTTAAAGAGCTGAAAGACAAGGTAACGTGCATGATAATTTTTGAACTTAACTTAATTGATGTTGTCTCCATCTAGATTCAAGCTGACGACGTCTCGCACCTGCTGCTTTTGAACCGCCGTAACCCTGGTGCCGAGCAGTCGCTGTTCGCCGCAGAACTTGAGAAATTCCGGCCATACCAACAGCGTCTTGGAGCTACTGTGCACAATCAGAAAGTCGTGTTGCAGGAAGTCCAGGGACTGTGGAAGAGCTTACGAGACCTTGCTGGACGTGGACCTGGCGCAAAGAAGTGGGATGAGCGCGAGCGGCGGAAGAAGGACACTGTACGCAGGTTCTCGAATGCGAGAGATGGGTATATGGAGGTCAGAGATGGGTTGACGTATGTGTACTCTTTTCCTCCTTCCATCTTTACTGATTAAACCCGGCTCAGGAAAGGACTGCAGTTCTACCAACAACTCACTGAACTGAGTGCTACGCTCGCCCTGAGTGTTAAGTCCTTTATCACCGACCGTCGTTCGGAACGCAACAGACTTGTTGGGCAAGCGGACCTCCAGCAGAGGCTTGCAGTACCGTCTGCGCCTGCCGAGAAACCTCCCGTGCCACCACCACCGCGTCCTCCCCCATCTCTGGACTCATCCTTCGCATCCATGAACTTGCAAGGAAGTAAGAATCCAGTATCTCCCCCACCGAAACCGCCACAGGCGTCATACTCCTCGGTACTCCCGCCTCCTCCACACCAGTCAACTAAGGCACATTTGAATCTCCCACCTCCTCCACCACAACCCGTACGCCCAACATATACAAATCCAATATCGCCAAACCCGCCACCCGACCCATATGCAAGCCTGGAGGCGTTTGGATCTCAGTTTTCTACACCGCGCGCCCCCCCTCCAGTTCCGCAGCAGCATCCTACTCCTCCACAAAGGCAGTCTTCCTTTCCTTTACCGCCACCACCTACACAACGACCCCAGTACGTTGCGAATCCCCAGACATACGGCCAGCCAGCTCCGCCGCAGCCACCGTCATGGGGGCACCATCCTGTACAGACACAGCCGACCCGGCAGGGGTCACCGTACCAGACCATGCCTCCGCCTCCACCACCTTTACAAGGGCATAATACTCAACAATATTACCAAGGGTATGGAAGATGATAATTTACGTAGATTCTGAGTTTATCAGCTAGAACAATTTGAAACTGTGTATGTTGGAAGGAAACAAGTTTCGTAGTCATGCAATGGAGCGCAGGGCATATGTCGTCGCTTGTTCGTGGTACATAGCAGATGCCGTTTGCTGGCGTCAAGATTCTAATGACGACCGACATAATCCTTCGATCATTCTAATGCCTAGCTCGACGGTATCATGAGTCACCGCCATACAGAACTTTCTTCCCCAACTCCACTGCACGCTGCTCCCACCGCCAGACGCTTCCGAATAGACCAGCGACCTCGTCGTTCCACTTAGACTGAATGAGGGTGGTAAGCGGATGGTGTGTTATGCGCGTGGACGCAGGCGGCGGAGAGGGAATTGTAGTCGAGGCGCAAACGAGACGTTCCGAGAGAATATGAATGCTGCGGAATATGTTTCAGTAGGTGTTATAAAGGTAACGAGGAGGGATGTGAACGAACTCGGCACGGTGCTGAGCAGTCCTGTAGCATGAACAATGAACCCGTTTGATTTGAGCTCTTGCAAACGGATGGTTGCTCACCTTGTTTGCATCAAGTTCGAAAACCCATGGTAAATCTAAAGTGGTGGGACGATTAGACGAAACCTGGTTTAGGGAACGACAAGTACTTACACCACCCATTACCAGTGCACCAGCTAGAGAGCCAGCCGCGAACGACATTCCTGCGATGAAAGTTAAGTTCCTAAGTACTTGAGCTTAGCTTTGCCTGCAAGCGGCATTCAAGAACGTTAGCCAAATACGTCACGACAACTTCAAGCGACAACGAGCACGATCCTAAATATTCCGAACACTGTACAGGACACCGGTGGACTTGGAAAACTGATTATGGTATGTCATTATCTGTGGAACCCGTTCAAAGTCAGTTTTCATTCTGGAGCTTCTTGCATGACTTCAGATTATTGTCCACCTTTCTGTCTCATGAATTTCTGTCACTTGCTTAATATTTTACGTCGCAATCTGGCCAGCGTTGATTTCTCCTAGATGAATCAACGGGTAATTCTAGGTGTCCAAGCCAGCCTGCATGACAATACTAGTAGTGCGATAAACTAACAGGTATAGCGTCAACAGTTACGCCCTCCTTTTTCTTACATACAGTACGTCGTTGCGTTCCTAATACAGGACTACGTTGATTCATGCTCACTGCACAGGCTTCTCATGACAGGTACATAAGCGGCGCTGGCTTCCCTCGCTTTCATACGAGATTGCGCTATGACCAGGTGCTCGACAAGTACATTCACAAGAACAGTGTCCAGGACATTTAAATTTCGGGTTGCATCAATAATGATCAGTACCGCAAGGCCGCCGCACTCGAAGACGAGCAGAGGAGTTAGGAAACCAACGGAAATCAGCAGAATGGTACGTATCGGGTTCACCAATCATGCACCACGCTCATAACGCGTGTTTCAGCCGTCTCGAGAAGCGGACTAGCTTCAGTCCATTTCCCGACAGACTCCCTCTTTGGACCACGACCCGAGTGCATTAAGTGGAGTCTGGACTGGTTTTCAAACCCCACCTTCGGTGGGGTGAGTCCAAATTCCTCTGGACTGTGAGCTAGTCACGTGTTATTTGAAAATCAACCCTTGGACTGACCTCCTATTTCTCTTCTGCTTTCAACAATGATGGGCAAAGTCGTGCATGCGATCGCATCGTGCTTCTCTGATTCACACGTCCCCACCGTCCACCTGGATGTCCCTGAGCCGCATATCCATCGGCTGCCAGTGGAACTTCTACAGCAAATATTCTTGCTCGTCGTTAACGACGTGTCAGACTGTCCTAGCATTTTCGCATTGGGACCTACCACCATCTCGGTCAATTTTGCCAGCGTTCCCCTAGTCTTCACCCGGGTGTGCCGCAATTGGCGAGTGGTTGCACGTTCAACGACAGGACTTTGGTCGCGCATCCGGGTTACCCTTCCTGGTGGAGCTAAATCATTGACACAGTTCCTTCCATCTCTGCTCCAGTCTTGGCTCGCATGCTCTGGGAGTCGGCCTCTCACCCTTCACATCGAATGGCCCCCTTTCTCATGGGCAGCGGGCACCACTGTCCATGACCGCCCACGTGGACCGATCATGCTGTTGCCTTCACCGGCAGATTCTCGACTGCTCGAGACCCTTTATTTTGAGAGGATGCGTTGGGAAACCGTGGTTTGTGTGTCACAACGTGATTGGCCCGGCCTTAAGTTCGACACACCCCAGTTGAGAACCTTGGAGTGTACACGGTCAGACGTCATCAAATTCAATGCACCAAATCTCCGTCGCCTACACATCGTTAATCAATGGTTGCCCGACATCAGTCCCATTCCTACCTGCAAAAATATACGTCATCTCCATCTCCAAAGTGCTTCCCCCAAGATCATACATTCCACTTCAGTGACTTTCTCTTTTCTGGAGACCATCGTGGTAGATGTAATTACACAGTATCCTGGCGCTGGGAGTGATTCGGGTGATTCTGCCCCGCATTCTTGTCTTGAATCAATGACTCTCCCTCTCTCCTCGAATCCTACTCACTGGCACCGGTTTATCGAAGTATTCGATGGACTTTACCTTCCCATGTTGCAGAAATTGACCCTGGTGGGGGACCCGAACCCGGGAGTAGTCGGTCGTATCATGGCTGCGCTTGCAGTTGCTGTATCTTGCAATGTGCGAGTGGTAGACTTTCAGACGGACACACCGCTGGACGAAGTTGATCTGGATACCGTTGAGCCGTTGCTCTCAGTTGTGAGGGAGGTTTCTGTTCATGAGGGGCTGCTCTGCTGTCGTGCCCCGTGCAATTAATCATGCAACCTTGTATGCTCTACTACTTAGAAGCGATAGGTTACGGTTCAATTTGGCGACTATTTTTGTGGAAAATAAAGGCTAAAAGTGCCACTCAAGGAACATCGTTATGAGTCTATGACAGAGTCTTCTCCCGCCGACCAGCGCGCCACTCGTGCGGCTTGTGCAACGCCTGCGTCTACGCAGGTGAAGAACGATGCAATACGTGCCAGAAGCCGTGGTGCGCCAATCTGGTGTCCTCCCTGACTACATGAAAGCGTTTGACGACAGAAGTCTAACTTAGATCTATGTAACCTTTTAAACACAATAGTATAGTCTACAGCTGCAGACGAAGCGCCAGTAACCAAAGAAAGTGCTGGATATCAAAGAGCGCCCTATAATACAGCTTGAAGTTCATGTCTATCGCCAATGATGTCGATGTAATGCACGTAATACTCAAATTGAAATAATGCGTGTTCCGAGCTCTGCCACGGGATACTGAAAATTCGGACCTGGGCTGCTCATGAACATAAGGGACCGCGGAATGTTCAAATGATGCGCTAGGGCGGCCAAATTTTTTGGATTAAATTGACCCTCGACGAACATCTGCAGGATGTCAAACGTCAAGTACTGAACGAGGAAATTGTGCGCGCACCAGGTCAATGGTGATTTCAGGAAAGGCTTCATCCAGAACTAAGAACCCATAATGTCAGCACCACGGGCAGAAAGGGAGAAAAAAGGCTTGCTCTTTGCATTAGCCTCTATCTCGGAAGGTATATCTCCGCTATGAAAGTGCACTATCTTCAGACATGACGTTTCTTCGTTGTGCCGGACATAAAGAATCATGTTGAATAAATTATTGATCTTCGGGACTTGTTTTAGTAAAAATTCATCTGGTACTTCGATGCTCGTACCTCATCGGTTTTAACTAGCGAACAAACCTCCCGCCTACGCAGGCTTCTCATGAGTCGGATCAGACCGTCGCCCCACCCTTTGGTAAGGTGCAGTCTATGCAGCCAGGGAAGCTGGTCGTACGCCCAGTATATCCACCGCAGCATAGTTACCTTATTTTGCGACATGTAGAACAGGACGAGAAGGATAATGAGGTACAGCGCGAACCACCTAAGGCAGTAATTCAATGGTGACAAATGTCGCGACGTGTAGAAGCCTTACCCAGCTATCATAGGATTGATGGCAATGTTGCCTCCCGCTACTGCTGTAGTGACACCTATAGCACCAGCAACGACAAACAGCGAGCATTGTGACTCGCGCGGAAGTCGAGGTCGTGAGAAACGGAGGAATATCAGAGACACCGGGAAGAGCGCCATGACGGCCAACCACACCATCGTAAACCTGTTGCATGTCAAATACAGCAGATACTGCTGAAATATGAGAGTCGAGACGTACATCTGGGATACTACAATCAGGTTAGCACCCGTGCTTGCATATATTAATGCACTAAATGCCATGAATGAAAATACTGTGGCATAGGGGGCGCCTGTCACCGGCAGCGTAGCCAGGAAAATGTGAGGGATGACGCGATCATGTGACAGCTTAGCGAAGAGCTCGCAGGCGCTCAAGATTCCTTGAGATACAACGTGACTATGCAATGCAACGCGCGAGTCTGGTTCACGGACCTGTGAGCACGCCCGCACAAAGTACAACAACGGCGTCCACTACGACCATTATTCGTAACCACCGCCCTGCGACCTGGTAATATACCTCAGCACGCATAATCCTCGAAAATGGCAAGCGTACTCACCCTTTGAGCCAACAAACTGAGGATATTGTTGCCACTTTTAGCCACATCGAGGGGTAACAATGCCACAACGAGGAGCATCATCCCGCTATTCAAGACAAGGGCGGATATATGCAGGTTGCGCAAAACCTTGGGATAGCAGTTCTGCTTCATCTTTGCTGTATATGCGGGTGCGCCTATGCGATATTATACGCTGCACGATCGTACGTTGCTGGTAGAATCACTTACATTCAAATCCAGTCAGTCCGAGCATTCCTATGCACACGCCATTGAACACATGTCGAGCTATAGCTGCAGGAGACAATCCAACCTGCCCCAATGACCAGTTGGAACTAAGCTGAGCCGTCCCGTCTCGGCCCCAAGCAATAACAGAAGCTACAATAAGCATGATCATTATCACAGCCTTGCCCCAACCGGATGATTAGAAGCAGAAAGATGGAAAGAAATAGTAGAACTCACGTGCATCGCCAGTACACCAGTTGCTACACGAGCACTTTCTCTCAAACCCGAAAGACTGACGAAAGTAAACAGCACAAAAACAAGCACTGTGCCAACATAGACCGGAAAGGGTAGCGAGACTTCGCCTGCAAGATATGATGCCGCAGTTGCAGCCGAAACTACTACTGTCGCTGCAAAATCCAGAAGAAGGAGGGCTGCTCCAAGAAGGGCTACAGACTTTGTTGATACATTAAGCCTGGTGGTAGTTGCATCACGACGATTTCTTTAGAAGCGCGGACAACGTACAGGTAGGTATAAGGAGCACCACTGATTGGCAGCGCAGACGCCATTTCCTCCATGATAGGACGCCAGAGAAATAATGTTAAAGCAGCCACGAAGAGCGAAATAGGAGAACTGGAAAGATCAGTGGTCAACTTCGTCCGATTAATGTTAACCGAAGGTTGGCTCACTAGACACCAGCACCAGCGACAACGCTTGGAAGAGTGTAGAATATACCACTGAGTATGTCGTTGGCTGCGAGCGCACTGGCCGTGAACTGGCCGAGAACCTGCTGGTCTCGGAAAAAAATCTTTTCGACTTCACCTTGAGAGATATCCTCAGGTGTCAGCTTGAGATGAGAGATAGAACCCCAGCCGGCAAACTCAAAGTCATTGGTGAGGTTCAGGAATCTCGAGGGAACAGCGGTAAATTTGGGTTTTCCTTCTTTGTGGCGACGCTGCCGCCGAAGAATGATGTCACACTGAGACTGGTTAAACGACGGAGGACTGGCAAAAAGCGAGGCAGAATCTGCTCGGGAGTCTTACTGGTATCAGCGAGGCAGATGAAACGACTGTTGGTGGAACTCACAGTGTGTACGAGATGACGAGTTTTCACCGGAATGGGGAGGTTCGATGGCGACGCGCTCCTGTTCAGAGCTTTGCATCGCGGTTACACCAAGAAATTGGCGAGCTCGCTCCCCTATATTGTCCTCAGTTCACTCTGAATCCAATTTATAAGAAGCCAGAGAACTGACGGTGATTAATATTTACGCCTGAACAGACGTGCCGCATTGCGAGCAGGTAGGGTATAGCACGGGTGAAGATCAACACCGTACCCGTGCTAACCCACGGTATTACATTTACTCGCAAGTAGTACATATACAAGAAAATGCACTACGTAGGTCTAATACCATCACATGACACCCTCATTCTCTCGTTTCCTTTTCTTCGGAGACTTTACGATCTTAATGAGGTCCTCTGGCACTACCAGATCACAGCGGAGCCACGAGCCAAGACAGAGGAATGCACGCGTCGATGACGGAGATAAGCGGTTTCGAGTGAAGTGTAGAAGGTGCCGGCCTTGAGGTAGCTATTATGAATGGTGTGCAATGCGTAAACTGTGATACCAGCGAGAGTGATGGTGCACGACTTACCAGGAATGCTTGAAGGTAATCAAGCGCCATCCAGTGCGGAGTTGATACTACTGAGAAATCTCGACTCTACGATACCTCACTTTATACTGTTGAATCACTGAGTTGAAATCAGTACTAGCAATGCATCGCCGAGGCGGAAGAACACCAACTTTAGGTGTACCGAAGCAGCGAGACACAGGATCGAAGCATTGGGTCACTGTTGCAGTCAACGACCTCCGAAAAAATAAGGATCACGGAAATAGTAGGTACCCGTGAACATACCCGTATGTCGTGCTGACGGGTACAGTACCGTCACGGTGGCCACGGGTAGCAAAAGTCCCTGCAGTGGGGTGATCGTGAATTCCGTCCCTCTCGATCGAGCATGGAGGTTTGACAGCTTGAAGAAAGAACTTGTGTTTTACGGCATTTTGATCCCAAATTACAATTAAGTAATCACGAATTCGGCCCTGTATGGAAGACAGGACAGCCGTAGTGTTGCCGCGAGGCGAATCGAATCGAATCGAGGTGGAAAATTCGGGTAAATCGATACAGTTCGACACTAACGAGTTGAAACGAAGTGCACCTCGTTTGACTCGAGACGTGGTAACGAGTTCGGGTGTGATACGGACCGGTCGTCCAGCCAATGAGAAACCAGAAGGATTCTACTGCGGATGACAACTTGCAAGTGACTACACGACGCAAACACGACTAATTTCAATCAATCTCCCTTGCATTCGCGAGCAGCTGGCCAAGCTCGCGAAAATTACCGGCAGCCATCAGCTCGTCAACTGCTTTGGGAGTCACAGGTCCAGATATCGTGTAGTCCCCCTCGTGACTCGTGAGCCACTAAGTCCTCCGTAAAATTGAGGCGGTCTTGCTTGTAGATAAACTTGAGAACTTGCAGGGTCTCGAGCATGGTCGGAGATATGTTGTTGCGCCGTAGAGTGCAGGTCTCTTTGCTGGACGAAAATATGCGTTCGGAAGGCACAGATGAAGCTTGAGCAGGCAGGACATCCATAGCGACACGAAAGAGAAGTGGGAATGTATGTTCTTTTTGCTAGTGGAATAATACCTGTTAATCATACGAAATTACCCAAGGAAACATCTCACATACCTCCCAGAAACGAACTATATCTGTCGTGCGTTCAGCTGCTTCAAGTAGTGTACCTGCATCTTCGTAAGTTAAGGACTGAGATGAGCAAATGACCACAGGCCAGCATTCTGCTGCAACGACATGGGGTCAATTGCATGCAGCAGCAGCAGTGGCTTTGAGTTGTCGTATCACGATATTTAAGTTTTTTTTACGGACCATTCAAGGGTCCAGCCAGGGTCTCAATTAAAAGATGAGCCGAGAGTGAACATCTAGAAAATTCCTTCAATTGCTGGAGGAGCAGCTACCAAAGTCTTGCACTGCAGCTTATGCCAGCCCGAAGGACTTTTGCAATGAGATATTGACCATTTACAGGGGATTACAATGTATGGATGTGAATTACATGAACTTGATTCTAAATCTCGAACCCAAACGAATTACAACTCGATTCAAATCTGAGTTTCGAGTTGAAACGAATTTGGTCATTTTCGAAGCGAGTCGAGTTCACATCGAGTTCAACTCGCCTCGACAGCAACACTAGACAGCCATGCTCTGTTACATACTGTAGAGATTCGACACTAGCTTCGTCACGTGCAGCCCGTGACTGTGTCACACTCAGTGTCACAGGTTCGAATGTCCATGTGACCTGTGACCATACCCAAATAGATTCGATCGGACATTGTGCTTCGCTGCTTGCAACTCCAGCAACCATCTGACATGGTGCCTTGTGATTGTTGAATCTTGATGCATGGAACTAAATCATGTTTTGAAGGCATTCTTCATGTGTAAGGCCAGGAAGAACTTCAATCTCTCATTTGCAAGTCTCACAAGTCAGGAGGCATTGCAATATTTATGTGATGTTCAGAAGAATGATGAGCAAGGATCGCTACTGCTCAGTACAAGACTGATGCTGTTGACCAGGTGAGAGACTCAGAGGACAATACCTCGAGCACAATCTATGTTTTTTTCCTATGTTTTTTTTTTTCCGTATGTCACAAATTAGCTTCATCCCACCAAAATCCGTGTGACGGTCACACCAAATAGATTCGATTTGTCAAGGGCTGTGACCTGTGATGAACCTAGTGTTGAATCTCTACAGTAGTGTGACCATACCCATACCGGGCAGGTGTGATGTAGGGACTCCGTGCACCTTCAACGTTCGCGCACAACAAATGTACTTGAAATTCTGTGGTATCAATATATAGTAAAAAAAATTACCACTCATATGTTTCGTCGTTGTCTTCCTGATCAGAGAATTCCGCCACGACTAAACCTTCCTCTTCTATGATCGGAGCTGCAGGCAGTAGGTGTTCACCTGTTTCATCCAGCTCAGCAAGTTCATCCAGCCAACGATGATCAGAAGCATCTATTGTGCAGTAACTTAGAATAAACTCTGTTAGAGCCAAGAAAAACTGTACCGAGACCTAGTCCCCCATGTATGCCACCCATATAGTAAGCACCACCGTCCTCGTGAAATAACAGGTCCTTTGGTTTTCAAGGAGAGGCAAAGGCTCTTCGTCCAAGTCAGTAACATCTGTTGGCTTATATTAGTTAGGCATAGTGGTTGGAGCGGCGGTCACCATGATAGCTAGACTTTAAAGTGTTGAATGCAAGATTTGGACAGAGATAAGAGTCAGCCGATAAGAGGAATACCGAACACCAACATTGAGGACAGAGATAAGAGTCAGCTGAATAGGAACACCGAACATGACTATCCGACATGGAGAATTTGGCGATAAGACTCGTCAACTAAATAGGAACACCGAACACCAACTCCAACAGGCACAACTATCCGACACGGAGAATTTGGCGATAAGACTCATCAGCTGAATAGGAACACCGAACACCAACTCCAACTCCTGCAGATATGATTTGTAGGTTGAATGCAACAATTGCTAGACTTAAATGTGGCAAATAGGAGAGCCGGTGAACACTATCCGACATATCCAATATATCCACCATGGAGAATTTGGCGACTCTCAACTTCAATGCAACTCAGTGCTGCAGCAGGATACACTGTGAGGTTCAGCAGATTTGCAGAGCAGCGATAAGTTGTCCAACATATAAAGATTGTTTCTGAAGTGTAGTAGGGCTATTCAAACAGTCTCCCCCCTACTTACTACTATGGCTAACTTTGAGCTTGTTTCTCAGTTTACTGAAGATGCTGTTGCTGAGGAGGATCGTGTTTGCGGGCGACCTGCTTGCCGCGGCATGATACTTAAAGGCGCTCCATGCCATTATGTTGGGACCATTGTGCCTGGCCAACCTGGTCGCTTTGCTTGTGAAGCGTGCTACTTGCGATATTCACAGAAGCTTTGACATCGGTCCGACCCTCTTCGGTTCACCCTTCTTGTGAGTGCTAGGTGTTGGAATCCACGGCAACCATCGCCAAGTTGTCCGACACCCAGGAACGAGATGACGACTAGAGCATCCAAGCGCAAGGGCAATGGACCAGGAACGATGTAGAAGTGACGTTGGGCCCGAAGGAAGAGATGATTATGTTTCAGTTCAATATGTTAGATAAGAGAACAACTCACAGATCAAGCCATTACCCTTCATCATCCACAAAGACACGGGATTACTGGAGAAACTGGACGGTTCGACTCCTACCGAAACAGAGATCGAGGTGCTAGATAAGAAAATAGATGAGTATTATCAGAAGAACTCACTTGTGAAACAGCAAGTCTTCAGTACCATCACGGACCACTTGCTGTTACGCGTCCAGAAGCTTGAGTCTGCCTCTGAGATCTGGGCAGAGATCTGCCAGATCCATGAAGGCAAGACCGAACTGGTGCAGATCGATCTGCACCGGCGCTTACATGAGACGAGGTGCGACGAGGGAGGTGATGTAAAATCTCACTTTGCCGAGTTGCTACACCTACGCGAATTACTCGCAGGCATGGGCGTGGCGATCCTCGATATGGATTTCCACGCGATCATTCTTGGGTCCCTCCCCGAATCCTATCACCCTCTCCTTTCGTCCATTAACGCGACCGCTAGAATCACCAAGACCCCCCTATCATCCGACTGAACTCATTAGTATCGTTACCGAGGAATTCGAACATCGGCAGCTTACCAAGAAGCGACCCGGTAAGAAGGGAGCAAGTGGTAGTGCACTTAGCGCCAAGGAGACTAAAGGGAGGGGCAGAAGGTCAGCTACGTCGAGCAAAGACAACGCTGATGTTACCTGCTACAATTGTGACTGAAAAGGTCACTATAAGACTGACTGCTGGCGACCTGGCGGAGGAAAAGAGGGCCAAGGCCCAAAACAGCAGAAGAGGAAGGGTGAGAAGGGCCAGAGCGAGACAGTGAATTCAGCCGCAGACCCTGGAGCCCAGGACCAGTACGCGTTTGCAACGTCGGACTTAGCGAGTGTCGCCAAGGGCATCAAGGTGCCTAGTGACAGACGAGGCGCTATCGTTGACTCAGGCGCTACCTCCCATTTTTGCCCTGACCGAACAAAATTCACCAACTTCATCAGTATAACCCCCCAGGAGATCCGCACAGCCGATGGCTCCACTTTGAATGCTGTTGGACGAGGCGACGTCGAGCTAGAGCTCCCTCTCAGGGATAAGCACATGCGGGTTGTGCTCAGAAACGCGTTGTATGCACCAACGATGGCCTTCACACTGATATCGATGAATCGAATTGCGGAGGCTGGCATGGCAGTCTTGTTCGAGGGCTGCCTGTGCAAGGTGTTGTCCCACGGGCCCAAAAGGCACGTCATAGCAGAGATACCGCAGGTAGAAGGGCTGTATAGCATAGCGGTGGGAGGCGCACATCAGCACCACGCGAACGTCGCTCAAGCCAAGCTTACTGTCAGCGAGCTGCACAGAGTCCTGGGACATGTGTCCCAGACTGCTGCAGCTGACGCAGTCCGAAAGGGCCTTGTCACCGGTGTCGAGCTGGATGCAAGCTCGAAGCCTGAGTTCTGCAACGCCTGCACGAAAGCCAAGTCAGCGAGGAAGCCTTTTCCCAACGAGAGTAAGACCCGGGCACGGAGTGAAATGTTACCTTCGCGACCGGGGAGACAACCGTTGCAGAGGATAGCCTAAATGAGGGGGAGTCAAACGCTGTCATGTGTTACGATGAATACAACAATGCCATCATGCGTTACGATGAATACAACAACATACCTCCTATCATTCAGCCTATCCCTCAGCCTATCGCACCACCAGCTACCCCAGCCAGAACCCAACCAGAACGCCCCACAACTCCACCGGCCCCAAGGACAACTCAAACCAGGCCACCTCCAGGATATTATGCAGCCCTTAATGAGGGGGAGAACACGTCCCTAGCCCTAGATTCGCTGTTGGAAGCATCACAGTTAGATCTCCTAGATGAAGAAGCTCACATTCACCTTGTGTTAGCGGCAGCAGAACCCGAGCCTACCTTACAGCAGGCGTTAAACGGCCCTGACTCCATTGAGTGGAAAGAAGCCCTGGATTACGAAATTAGCCAACTTGAAAAGTTAGGTACCTGGGAGATTACGGACTTACCTCGAGGCGCAAACATCATACCATGCCATTATGTCCTTGCAACTAAGTGAGGACCAGATGGCGAGAAACTGAAGCTTAGGGCTCGTCTCGTCGCGAACGGTCAGCGCCAGAAATTTGGAGTCGACTACTTCGATACCTTTGCGCCCACAGCCAACATGATCACAATCCATACTGTCCTAATGATGGCCACTCAGCAAGATTGGGAAATTCATCAAATCAACATCAAAAGTGCTTACCTATACGCCAGCATCCAAGAAGAGATCTATATGCGAGCACCCCCGGGATATCTGAGAGAGGATCAGCGTGGAAAGGTGTTGAGGTTGAGAAGGAGCTTACTGGGCCTTAAGCAGGCCGGATACGAGTGGGCGGAAGAGTTGGCGAGTGTGTTCTTGAAGTTAGGGTTCAGCAGGTCAAAGGTGGATCAAGCGGTGTACTTCAAACGTACCTCGACCAAGAAGATGGTCATTACGGTATCGGTTGACGACATGGCCGTAACCATGAACGACGTATCGCATATCCATCGGTTCAAGTCCCAGCTGCAGAAGTTCTTCGAGATATTGGACCTGGGCGAGTTGAAGTGGTTGCTAGGGTTAAAGGTAACGCACGACAGACAAGCACGTACCTTGACGCTTTCGCAGAAGGCGTATGTCGCCACTATCATTGAGCGTTTTCGCCTAGACGACGCCAAGGCCGTCCAGACCCCAATGGAACCAGGAGTTACCTTGTCCACTGATCAATCCCCCACTACTCACACCGAAATCGAAGATATGAAAGACGTACCGTATCAACGTGCGATTGGGTCAGCTGATGTATGCAGTGACCAGTACCAGGCCGGATATCGCCTTCTCCCTAGCAACTCTATCGCAGTTCATGCGAAATCCAGGGAGAGCCCACTGGGAGGGAGCAAAACACGCCCTTCAGTTATCTAAAAGCCACAGATGGACTGGAACTCACCTTAGGATCGACGGATGGCGGGCTGGAAGCGTTCGTGGACGCAGATTGGGCATCACAGCCGCACAGACACTCAATGTCTGGCTATATCGTGATGTTACACGGAGGACTGGTTGCCTGGAGTTCACGGAAGCAGCCGTTAATAGCACTATCTACAGCGGAAGCAGAATACATTGCACTTACCAGCGTGGTACGTGAACTGCTCTTCCTAAAACTCCTCATCAGCGAGCTCTACCAAGCACCCCCTCTCCCCATCCCTATTTTTTGCGATAACCAAGCTGCTGTTGCGTTAGCGTCAAATGCCAAGTTCCAGTCACGAACGAAACACATCGACTTACGTTACCATTTTATACGTGCACACGTCAGAGAAGGCACGTTCAAGCTGCTCTATTGCCCCACCGAGGAGAATGTAGCCAATGCCTTCACCAAGGCTCTAGCGCGCCCTCGTTTGCAAAAGCTTAGGACCCGCATGGGACTGGCTTGCACTTGAGGGGGAGTGTTGGAATCCACGGCAACCATCACCAAGTTGTTCGACGCCCAGGAACGAGATGATGACTAGAGCATCCAAGCGCAAGGGCAATGGACCAGGAACAACGTAGAAGTGACGTTGGGCCCAAAGGAAGAGATGATTATGTTTCAGTTCAATATGTTAGATAAGAGAACAACTCACAGTATAAAGTTTAGCATTCCAGCAAACGAGCGTCTCAGTTCTGTTCCAAGAGACTGAGACGTGAGTTATTATACCTTACAATTATGTTAACCCCCGCACTAACGATAACGTAGTCTTTACCTGTTAGGTACACGTTTCGTCAATGTGGAGTTCTGTTCCAAGAGACTGAGACTCTTTACCTGTTAGATCTTATCTGCGCTCTACCTCTGATCACCAGACTAAGTACAATTGAAGTCCCTATCTGACTCTTGACCAATGACACCATCGATTACATCTAGCCGCACAATCACACCAGGTACTTCCAGATCCCCATATCATACGGCAAACCGTGAATGCTGCGCAACGAAAGTGTAAGTCAAGTTTCTCTACTAGTACTTGTACCGAACACATCTGAATCACGAAATTTAATAGCAACTATTCATCCACCCCACATGGTTTTCTTAGGACATTTATTTTGATGCACTACGTGGCCAGGATTTGGATTGGAGATGTATTCCTAGGACATTTATTTTGACGCGCTATGTAGATCCTCTGGATATTCAGTTATGTATGGAGCAGAATGACAACAGAATGACATCGTCGAATAATGAATTCAACTTTTGGTTAAACACAAGATATAACACTACAAGGGGTGCACGGAGTCCCACTGCCTAGAATGGTGGATGATCAACACAGCACATGAGCTTGCGAACATACAGCGTTGATCAGGGGCTTTGTAAGCCACACGCGATTCTGACACTTCCCGCACTTCCAAAGTGCCAGGTCCGTGCACTGACATATAGATAAGCACACTCTTCTTCATAAAGTCTCCTTGAATCTTTTTTGTCTTGTACCGTCACCTTTCAGTACTCGACGCGACTTTTGTCCATATCTTATTGTCTTCTACCTCTACTCACTCTCAATATGACCAACTCCATCCCTCCTGCCGGCAGGTCTGCTCCTACACACGATCAGATTATCGCAGAGAATACTGCCATCACCACACACAATCAAGCGCATCAGTTACGTCGTAACCAAGGTGACACTAATGTTGAGAATGACGAGTCTCTTCACGTCATCCCACCTACTTTCAATAATGTCTCTACTAATCGTACCCCCACTATCAATAACCCTTCTGCAGGTCCTTCTTCTGTCAATAACCCCACCAACCCCACATTACTTAATCCTCCCGCTACCACTCCCCCCGTACCTAAGCCCATCACTCCCACCCCTTCCTTACCAAATGCCTCCTATGCCAGCATGATCGCAGCCTTCCAGAAGTTGTCCCCTAACAAGCAAGCCTCGTTCCAGTCCTCTATTAATGCTGCCTTAATTGCACCTTCATTGCCTAACACATCTTCCTCTTCTAATAATGCCGCTACTTCTTCTTCTCTTATCTTTGACATCTCCAGCGAACGTACAATCCAGAACCATTCCATCAATGACTCTTACGGTGTCCACATGTATATCTTAGAACTAGCCAGAAACCACCAGCATATTCCATTCTCACTTCTCACCACCAAAGTTTCGAAACGTCTTTTCCTCGAATCCTCCACACTTAAATTTGTTACCTTCTATTCCTCACATCGGGGCATTGCTCCTATGAAATGTCACCTGATAGACATCTCACAATTTCCCACTGAATCCTCCATCAGCATCCCCGAATGGCATGAGGCCTGGGTGCGTTACCTTCGCTTCTTAACAGATCACGCCTCTCCTGAGATCCACGGCCGATGGGCCAATCATTATCAAACACTTCGAGAACACCCTGATTTTGCCGATAACTGGACAGCTATTCTTGCCTTCAATATCGAACAACGTGCATCATATGCAGCGGATCCCCAGAAACTAGATGAAGCTAAGTATTTCCGTCAACTCGAGAGTATAAAGACTCGCATTGCTAGAAACGAGTCTCTCAAAGTCGTCAGCGATGCGGTGGCTGAACTCAAGAGCCACCGACACGAACCCTATCCATCTCAAGACTCCTCCTTTCGTAAACCCCAAACGAACGAAAAGTCCTTTCGTGCCCCCAACAAGCCTAATGATTCCAGCGAACAACTCCCCCCTCTTTGCCTCATGTGCGGCCAACTTGGTCACACCTTCCCCAGTTGTCCCGATTTGTCGTCGTTGAGTTCGACGTCACACTCGAAAGTCATCAGCAAACAACTCGTCTCCCGTGTCAATGGAGACACCAAGTATTGCATTGACTATAACATCTACTGCAACGGCAAGCACACCTGCATCAAACGTACTCACAAAGCAGGTGAGATTCACGCCTGCTCTCTTTGTGGCTCCACAGAACACGGCGCTTGCAGCCGCAAATGTCTGGGGGCCTGATCCATCCCTCATACCTTTCTTGCCGTGGGCCATGGACCCTATCCCAAACATTGCAGCACCCCATCATGTATACCTAGACCATCTCAGCATTCCATGTACTCCCTACAACGCAGATGCAGACTTCTCCAAAATTCTCACTCCATACTCAGCAGATAATCTCGAGACCTTCCTATGTAACGCTAACCTTCTTGATGATTACCCAGAACTTGTCTTCAAAATCAAGCACGGTTTCCCCTTGGGTCACCTCGAACCTATCCTCTCCACTTATGCTCCCCCCAATTTGCCTAGTGCCGACGAGCACGAACACGTTATTCAAGAGTATGTTGACTCAGAACTATCCTTAGGTCGCTTCACCGGCCCCTTCTCGCAAGGTGAACTTGAAGACAAAATTGGCCCCTTTCGCTCCTCACCCCTCCAAGTCGCCGTCAAAGAGGGTGCTCCAGGCCAACCTATCAAGTATCGCGTCTGTTGCAACCTCTCCTATAAGGGCACTTCTAGCCGTTCAATCAATGACGAAATTGATGCTAAAGACTTCCCCACCCGTTGGGGTACAGCAGCACAAGTAGCTTCCTTCGTATGTACCTTTTTCCCCCCTCCCTCTTCCCTCCGTACTCCTCCACTCCGCTCTCGTTTGCTACATGACCTCGCAGCTGTAACACCACTGCTTGAGGAATGTAACATTTCGGGAAGCCCAGGACCACACAATTTCTACGCCGAACGGCACTTCCCACACTCCCTTCTCGATCCTCTGATCCTCCTCCTTTCCAAGCACACTCGCTTACCTTTTCCCCTCCTGCACAGGTTGCAACTGCCCCTCCAGGGACTCAGGCAGCCTCCCTGGACATTGAGGGTGCCTATCGCACCATTCCGATCCTCCCCGATCACAAGCGCTACTTAGTGGTGCTGTTTCCATGATCATTTTTATATCGATCATAACCTCCCTTTTGGTGCCTCCTCCGCAGCCGGCCTTCAAGGAGAAGTCATGAATGCAACAGTGGACATCTGGGATCACACGGACATTGGTCCAACGTGGAAATGGGTCGACAATTTCCTTATTGTTCGAGTCCCAGACCCGGAGGGTCCCTTCACTGCCATCTCCAACGGCCAAATGTTCCGTTATCGTTATGACATCCAATCAGCCAAGAATTATGTCGGCCCTATCAACATACCTTGGCACAAAGACAAAGGTTCCGACTTTGTCAATGTCCAGGACTATGTCGGGTACACCTTCAATTTCCCCGATCGCACCGTCTCTCTCCCAGACATCAAACATCTTAAGTATGCTCACCATCTCCACTCCTTCCTGGCCGCATACATCCACAATCAGACTCCCAAAAAAGAAGCCGAAAAGATCAGCGGCACCCTTACCCATTGTGCCTTCGTATTCCTACACGGTTGCTCATATCTCTCCAACCTGTACCATTGGATTGCAGACTTTCCTGCTGACTACATCCCTCGGTATATGTGGAAAAGTGTCGCATCTGACCTCAAATGGTGGCTCGAAACCCTCGAGTGTAACCATGTCCCTCGCTCGCTCACTCCCAGACCACCCACTCACGACTATGGTATCTGGGTTGATGCATCCACGGGCATGGGCATGGGCATCCTTTGGAATGGCCTTTGGGAAGTCCTATATACCCGAGAGGGCTGGCATGATCTGATCGGACACGACATCGGATGGCTGGAATCCATTGCGATCGAACTCGCCATCACTATCACGTCCCGCTTCGGCATTTCCAATGCTGATGTCCTTATCCGCAGCGACAACGAGGGTGCCATTGGTGCCTTTTGTAAGGGACGCTGTTCCAATCTTGCATCCAACATGTGTATCAGGCGTGTGGAAGCCACTCTACGAGCATCCAATCTTTCCATATCCCTTATATATGTCCATACCAGCATCAACCTCCCTGATCCTATATCCCGTGGCATCCTCCCAGACTCCTCCACTCGTCTTCCCTTTCGCATACCCATCCCTGATGGACTTGCCCCCTTCATCACCTACGACAATCCCGCACAGTGATACCTCCCGCCTTGACTCAATCGAAATCCGAGAAGCGGCTGTCATCTGCCCCAACGGACGTGTCCGCATCCCATGCAAACCCCGCACAGACGCTCTCATAACCCCTTCCGCTCACCGTCCTCATGTCCTTGCCAGTGAACGTGTCCCCCTCTGGACCACTCCTCACAGTTTCAACTTCCAACACGATCTAGAACAACTCTTCCCAGAATCAGACATCCTCAAGATGTTCTTTGTCATCATCCAATCTCTCGATGAGAACACGCATAGCAACTACAGTGCAGGTCTACTCCACTTCACACAGTACTGCGACCAATGTCACATCTCTGAAACCCTACGGATGCCGGCTTCAGCAGCTCTACTATCAGCCTTCATTGCAGACTCCGCTGGATCCATCTCAGATAGCACCGCAAACAACTGGCTATCTGGCCTACACTTCTGGCATACCGTCAACGGTGCCCCATGGCACGGGTCGGATTCATCTCTACTCCACTATATATGACGAGGTCTCACCCGTCTTGTCCCACCCAACTCGAAATGAGCCAAACGGCCTCCAGTAACCCTCGATGCTCTCCTCCAATTGGGCCAAGGTCTCGATCTTTTGAACTCTTTCGATGTTGCAGTTTTCGCTATCACATGTATCGCCTTCTGGTGCTGCTGCCGGTACGACCTCTTTTCTTCTTCCAATTTTTTTTTCATACCCCCTCACATTCCTTCCAGCCTCGGAGAACTTGTCATTCCCAGTCCCAACACCTTTGACATTGTCAAACATGTCTCTCGTGCCATCCTTCCAATTGTCACTCACAACTCCCACAATGTACGTCAATCATCCTTCCATATCCCCTGGACAAAGACCACGGGCACTGAAGGTACCGACATCAGCGTCACTGCCCACGATCATCCCACCTGTCCTCACCTCGCCCTACTCCTACACCTAGACGTCAACTCCAACATTCCATCCCACACCCCGTTGTTCTCTTTCGAGATGGTGAACGGATCCTGGTCCCCAATGACCAAGATGTGGTTCATGGACCACTGCAACAAGATCTGGGTCGAAGCAGGGCATCCCAACATGCCAGGTCATGCATTTCACATCGGTGGTGCTACGGAGCTGCTCCTCAAAGGGGTACATCCAGACATCGTAGCAATGCAGGGTCATTGGAAATCGAGGGCCTTTCTAGACTACTGGCGTCAAATTGAGTCTGTTCTCCCGCTTTTCATCTCCACTGCTACTTCCACCCCCGTCTCACTTATTTGTTTATAATCTGTCATGCAAGACTTTCAACGTTGTTGTATCATTCCTTCTTAATACCTTTTTTCGCAATCTTTCCCACTCGCATCACTTAGACTTACCTCTTTCATATGCTGTCTACTAAACTCATAGATGAATTTCATGTGCCGACTTCTTGCTCTCGCTCACGTCTCGTGTTGTGTCGGGGTTGGGTGCCTTGAAGAAGGCACTCAACTCGTATTTGAGCTGCTCTTGAGCCTCCTTTTAGGTCTGGTCTCATTTTCTCTTCTCTGCGGTCCCTCTCATCCCGCACCCGAGACTCAGTCACAACACGCTCAGAGGGTCTGTCCCCTCCGCATCCGGTTTTTGTTTTTGCAACCCAATCTTCAAGTTTAAACCACCGGACTCAGAATGCTCTTCCCAGACCCTCCCCACCAACCACGAAAGCGAAGCTTTCGTGGTTCACTAACATCACTCTTCATAACACTCAGTAAAACCTCCTTCAACTAAATGTCTCACAAAAACTCAAAACCCATCACAGTCACAACTCCTCTCTCTCACGACACTTCGAGTTTTTCCATTCCCCATCCTGTCAGAACTAAGTACGGCGCCCCTACAAAGCAAGCATGACGCTGAAAAACGAGCACGGCTGTCCTGTCTTCCATAGCCCTGGGTACGTACAGGAGGTCCTAGGGTAGTGATTCTTACAGGAGGCCCTAAGGTAGTACAGGCCCTAGGGTAGTAAGTGCACAAAAGTGGCAAGAAGCATGGTGTACGACCTGCAAAGTTGAGGTATATTTCGAAACACGTAAAGCCTATTTACTCAACATGCATGAATCTTGACTATGATTGCAGCACCATTGCTACGGCATAAACTTCTTACATGCATGGGTGACACTTTGCACTTATTATGAAGTTGGAGGCAAGTACCTTCCAAGATAACCTGCAAAGCTTTCAGGGTCATGCATGTGACATATCTCGGCAGACAGACAACTTTTACCGTCATCGCAGTGTAGGTAGCACTGGTAGCAGTGTACAGCTGATACGTTGAGACAAGGTATCGTTAAGTGTGAATGAGGGTGCGTGCAGTGAAAATGTGTATTTGACGACACGCCGAGTGTAAGGTCCTGGCAAGGAGTATTTATTAGAGCTCCTTACACCTGTGCGTGCGCACAAATTCGATGTAACTGGTGATCACATTGGTCCTTACATATATACACCAGGAAAAATGGAGGGTCGAATTTGCCACCGCGTGATGCTTGGATCCCACCTACCAAAAGCATGTCCTTCGCTGCCATCAGTGAATTCATGAGTCAGTGATATTGTAGCCATGATAACTATAGAAGGATATAATTCTCCTCCTACCAAATATAACAATTTATACTCTAATAAATTTGAGTTGACGGTACGTAGGCATGGAAGTCTACAAATCTAGGCTAGGATGGTGAATTCTTGACAAGGAGGTGACATTCCAACATCAAAGTGAACAAGGGCTTGTTGAGTAGTTGCTTGCCTATTTTTAAGCATTCTCATTTCTCTTATTCATGTTGTTAATTACAAAGCTATTTAAGGCTTTTCATTGGAAAGAGGCATTGGCACCAGCCGTCATATCTATAATAGTGTGGGAACTCATGATAGTGTGGGAACTCATGACTACATTGTGACTTTGCACCATCGCAACCTGTAAGGAGAGTTATCTTAATTGTGCACCAGTTGTTAAGCATGCTCATTTCTTTTATTCATGCTTTAAATTACAGTACAATTCAAGGCTTTTTCATGGGAAATTAATATCACAATGTCCTTAAAATATGGAACAGTGGGGAGTTTAGTGACTGTGTTGTGAAGTTGCGCCTTTACAGCCTCTAAGGGATGGTAGCCTAGTTTCAACCTCTTTGTTGCCTATCCACATTTTTCAAGAATTTATGGTGAATTGCAGTACAATTTATGGCTTTTTCATAGGGGAATGAATATCACAATGTCCTTAAAATATTAAACAGTGGGGAGTTTAGTCACTTTGTCATGCAGTTGCGCCTTCACATCCTCTAAGGGACAGTAGGTTAATTGTGTTCTGGAGTTACTACTCTAGGGAACCACATGGATAAACCCCTGATGAGAATATGTTCCCTTCCCCCAAGCTCACCATTGTCTTGCAGAAGGTCAGGTAATGATGATTTATTCATATGTCTCAAGTTTATTGAAGAATAACAGTAGCTTGAGCAGCTAGCATCATTTCAGAAGATGATAGGGAAATATTCCCTTTGACGCCTGAGTCCAAGAGCCATGGCTCCAGTATCTTTACCACCACTGTATCACCAGTAGGGTTCCTGGAATCAATTATTTACAAGATAGATACATATTAGAGGTAGAGTATAAAGAGTTTTAGAAAGAGAGATCTTCATTAGGTTTCAAGTCATCCTCCTCGTCCTCATTTGTGACCTCATTGTCATCTATAAGTTCCTCATCACTAAATTCCTCATCATAATCTTCACCATAGACGTCCTCCAAGTCCAACTCAGGATTGTCTGATTGGTCATCACTATCATTTGCAATGTCCATGGAGTTAGAGTCAGCTTGTGGCGCTGACCCAGAGCCAAGACTGTCTCTGGTCACCCTACACAGGGACACTGAATGTCCTATCCCAAAGTGTGTATATCTCATGAACATGTCATGATCAACAAAACTATATCAAAGATTGATTATTAGAGTGCAGTAAGAGTAAGAAGTAACATTGGACTCACATCCCAACATAATGCTGTTCCCAGTCATCTAGCTCTCCTCCAGGACGCCCCAAAGACTGTCCATGGCTAAGTGCACTTACACCTCTACCAGAGGCAAATGCAGGAATTTAATGTGCTCCTCTGATTACCTGACCAGGATCAAGGAAACCAAAAGTGTCTTGGTCTGACTCCTCTACAAAAGCAACCTTTGGAAGGCGTGAATGTTTCATACCACTTTTATGGTGGCGGAGTGTTGTAAGCCATCTTACCCACAGAACCTCTAGGTGCTGTTTCACTGGTTGTCCTCCCTTGTTGATCCACACTTCCATATGATAGATACCCAAGGTGCGTGCATACTAGTATGGGTGGCTAGGCTCTGTCTCCCCAGAAAGTACCATGATGTCAGGGTGAGATCTGGGATTAATGGAATTGTACTCCCTCCTCAGGTCATAAGTTGTATAGTATACCTACATGGTTTGGACGGAGTAGATGGTATGGTTGGGAATGATGACGGTATTTCTGTCCTCTTCTGTGAAGGTGTGGTCACAGTAGCTAACGTCTAGCTTGAGGAGCCTGTAAAGGATATGGTCCCTCAGTTTTGCCATAAAATTCTGTCAATTGTTGTGAGTGAGGGATAATTAAAGAGAACTCCAACATAAACATACCTTAATGGCAGGATCGCCATCATGATCACCTAGGAAAGAAAATAGATTGATTGGATTGTTGCGATTTGCAGCAATATTGTGATGCTTTGAAGAAGATGTTGAAGGGGGGGCATCAGAAGGTGACTGGATACTAGAGGACGTTAAACCTCCTGCTTCTGCCACCCTTCTTAGCACTCGCCGCCTCCTCTCATGTTTGGCTAACTGAGCAGGTGTATCTAACTTGTTGGTTAGTGGATAAAACACCTTTAGGGCTCTATGAGCGAGCTCTCCCTAGGCAAAAAGAACTTAAACTATGTTATGTAGGATACAACCAACACTCACAATTTGCGTAGTGAATGAATCAGTGCTTCCAAAGAGCCTGATGGTCTTCACATAATCTCCCATAGCATGAAACTTATAGGTGGCCAGATTAAATTTCTTTGCTCTAGCTCCACTGGTTTCTGGAGGCGTATTGGTGGTTTCAGGTCTCTGAGCAGCCCTTCTTTGGTGTGCTGCTTTTTCTTTAGGTAGTTCTACTATATTGAAGGCAGTGCAGGTGCTATGCGCAAACCTACGCGATTTCCCAGAGAGATCCTTAAATGTTTGATCTAGGAAAGCCAAGGTTGACTCGGAGTGGATCCTCAGCTTGGCAAGGGCATGCCACTGTGCAAATCTATACAGGAGAGACTGCACAATTGCGTCATGAGCCCTTGGGAACAACCCTTCAAATACTGGAATAGCACACTAAAAATAAGGAAGGCGTCAGCAAAGACTATAGCAATACAACGGATAACGCAAAAACCTGTAAAATGTCTTCAAAATCCCTAGCCGCTAGCTTCTTCATTTCAGATGTATTGTTGGAGAATTTTCTGATGACGCCATTACCAAAAGCTGGGACCTGGCGAAATCTATATTACAGTAATTGAAAAAGTTAGTGTACACGCCAACAACAAAGAGGAACTATGTACCTCTTGTCTAGCTCTGCTACTGACTGAGCACCATCAGGAAGGGCGTAAAGAAGTCTGATAAGGTGCGTGAATAGGGCTTTCCAAGTTCCCAATTCGCACTCATGCATAAAGTCAACTACTAGCATGCAAAAAGGATCAAGCCCTAGAGATCCAAGCTTATTGACAAATTGATTCTGTGAACACCCATCTGAGCTTATCATGAACAAGCGTGTCAGGTTAACTTACCAGGACAGGTACCCATGATCCTTCTCCTAGAGCGTCATCCACCTTTGCCCCATCTACTGTATTTCCCCATCTATAGATATATTCACACGCTTGGTTGACCTTGGTTATAGCATACTGGCGTAAATTGTTCATGCGACTTTGCATGTCCTTCACTAGCCCAAGCGATGTAAACATGTTTTTTGGAGTGAGACAGCGCGGGCATGGACACCAGCCCATATCCTTGATAGTCACAATCAAGACCCTGAAGCTATATCAGTAATTCAACTTTGCAATGATGCGTAAGAATATACTTCTCAGGATAATCGGCAGAATAAGTGAAAATTCTGGGAAATACTCTGTGAAGTACTCCGTCTGCGCATTTCAGAATAATACCATATTGATACGCATGAAGAAATTCTTCATCTAACAGGATCTCCCAGCAAGCATGAAACAACTCCCTGCGACAGTGGGTCTGAAGGGAGGCCATGCCAGTCTTGGATATACGAGGCAGCCCGATCAGAATATCTTTGATACCATCTGGAAGCTGATAATCAAATTAACAAAGAATAGTGCATGTACAGTTAGGAGGACTCACCGAAGGTAGAAAACCCACAAGATGGCATGCACCTGATTTTGGTGACGCTCTAGCATATTTTGTCAAGTTTCCAAAATATAAGTAAAGTGGCCAAGCCTTTGCAGTTCCAAAGTTTGCCAGGTGAGTGGCATCAGAGAAGAACATCAGACCAGCTATGATGCATTCCAATGAACAGCCAGGTTCCTTAGGCAGCTTCTGGAGGTTGTCCTGAGCTTCCAGCCAGGCATCAGATGTGTAGAGCTCATCATATATCCTCTCTTGATGATCATCTAGAGGATCTTTCCAGAGACGTTTGAAAGGCAAGAGATGGAAGGCTGCTGCTTGGACGTCTGCAAATGCTGAACGTATGACTTGAATGAGAGGGTGATAATGGAAGCCTGGAATATCATAAGGTACCGGTTCATCGTCCTTTGACTTTGTTGGAATGTTGATGTTTACGCTGGTCTCAATCCAGTCATCTGGAAATGTAATCTTTCTTCCACTTTCATCCCTGTCCAATTGTCCCAAGCTCCTCTTCACAGAGAAGTTCTCAAGGTCCTTGGTGTTGAAATCCTCTGCCAGCATGACATCTTTGACAAGCTGCGCAACTTTAGTTTCAGATGTCATATTGCTACTGTTATTCATCCACGACATGAGGCGGTAAATAGTCATATTAGGAAATGGATATGGCGGTGGCAAGAGTGGAGGAGAAAAAATGCTTTCTTGAGCAACAGTAGGAGAAGTGCTCGCAAGTAGAGATGACGGAATAAAAGTATTTGGTTCGAAAGAAGGATGCCTAGGATACAGTCTGGAGAGTCCAAGGGAGTTGAGGTGGTTTGTAGAGTGTCACGGAGCGTCAAAAGAACCCTTTTGATTCTGGTTTGGGGGATGCGGGCATCAGGATCATGAGATGAAAGATCTACATGATCAGAGGGATTGAGATCCTCTAGCTCAGGCTCAAAGTCTAGTAAAGGTCTTGGAAATCTTCTGGGCCTGGGAGGCGTAGTTTCCTCTGAAGAGTCTACCAGCAGCTAGTCAGCAAGCTCTCATGCTATGCCAGTGATCAGGACACAGACTGTTATCATGTCTGAAATCTGCCTCATGCTCCATCTCTACATCACCATATAACGCCTCCTCCTCTGACTGTACATAACGTTGTGATTCTTGGGCAAGGCTGGAGTCTGAGGTATTGACTAAGCTGGTGCTGCCGCTGGTTGTAGATGTTGGCCATTGTAGGGACCGGCAGGGTGCAATTGGTTTGGGACGCCAGTCCCTCTTATGTATTGCCATGTATGAGCGAGTAGGTGAGATTGTCTGAGGTTCATGTAAGTATATGATAACCTCAAGGCTGACTTCAGTTTCTGAGTGACTCACATGCGAGGCGTTCACCAAAGATGGTTGTGTAGCTATGGCATTTGCAAGAACTGCCTCTTTGGCACGTTCATGTCTTTTCTGGCTTGCAAGAATGCCTGACTTCTTGTAGAAATGACAGCTTGCCCTATGCCTGCTGAGTCCCCTTGGGTCTGTTGCCCTCTCCCAGGAACAACCTTTAGCGCCACAAGACATCATGAGTGATACAAATACCAGGAGAATAGTGATCCCAAGATGTTGCCAGAAGCGCATTGCGCTTTGGAGAGTTGAATGTCAGGGTAGTGACTGGCAAAGATTCCTTGCTAAGTTTGAACTCAAAGTAGCATAACAGCGCGTCTCCGAGAGACTTTGCAGGAAGGAGTTACAGAGGCAAACAGAAGTAAAAGGGAATATAGTATTATGCGACTTAATCATAGCGGCACACAAAATTCTCGAGATAACTTCCAAGTTCTTGGAATAAGAAATGGTTCAAGCTAGATACATCTAGTAGGTAGTACTATAAGAAATGAGTCTCAGTTAAAATGGATATTAGTACCCCAGCCATTACGCTCATCTTTCCACAAGTCAAAGCCTTTGTCTGTGTGACAGACAAAGGATGCCCTTCTACCTTCATATCGCAGGTTAAAGTGAGTAGTTTCAGCAGATCTGAATATAGCAAAATCCCCACTCCTGAGCTCAACAACCAAACCCTGTTCAAACATTGCTAATGCGCCACCTGAGAATTCCCCTAAGGGCAGCACTAGGCACAGGTCCTTGTCAAATTTGTCACAGTGAGCGATGGTGGAAACGTTAAGGTTGATGACGAGGGAAAGAAAAGGTGAGACAGAAGAAGTTTCTCCTCCAGGTAGATCTTGACAGAGTTCCACCAGGACTTCATACTCATTTGGCAAGCACTCCTTAATCTGAGAAAATTCAGCTTCAAACGGACTTTTTTTTTTTTTTCTCGGAGATTTCACTCACCACCTGTTCAATCCACTGGAAGAGCTCTTCAAATGAAACCAGAAGGTTATTGTAAAGACACCAATGCTTCAATATGTCCCTAGATGGGTAGGGCAGACGCTGAGTGTAATTGGTGCGACCAACAGCTTCTCTAGCCATGTTGTGCGGATGAACTTGAGCAGGTGCTCCATCTCCCTGTCCAATGTATCACATCAATTTGAAAGCACAGTCAGAGTAGGAACGCACCTTTGTCACATATCTGTTCCAGAGAGAGAAGTGCAAGCACTGAAAGGGACGTTTGAGAATGTTCTCAACTACCATATCCAAACTAAAATCAGCATCACATTCATCTGGATCCTGGTCCTGGAAATCATCATCCAATTCTCGCTCCACCAATACGTCTTTTCCATCAAAGCAGGCCAGCAAGGTACTTGTGAGGTTCTTGCGAATCCTATCTGGTAGGGAGGAGCAGACAAAGACCATTAGACTGTCATCTGAGTTGCACAAGTCAAGCTCCCCACTGAAATGAGTAGTTCAGTTAGTACCAATTTTGCGTAACAAATAAAACAACTCACTTTTGAAGGACATTCATTGGAATGCATATATAGTCACTATCCACTTTGCGGCAGCCATCAATATAAAGGTTAGCCAACTTAACATGTGTGTCAGTGAGGCGGCTATGTACATAGTAAGTTGTAGCTTACACACCTTACTGCATAGGTCGTCAAGATCCTGGATGTCATAGCCAGCCTCTGCTTTCCTTCTCTCATATTCTGTCCATATGATATTCTGCGTCCTGTTAGTCTCTGCAGGAAAACACAAGTTGTCACTGTGTTTGCGGTCAAATGAAGTTTGGATGACAGACACATGTGGTGTCCATGGTATAGCGGGAAGGAGGCGATCTATGGCAGGACAAACACCGCCACCAACCTTGACCTCTCTGCTTACAATGAGCATAGGCTGGGTGATTGCTGAAGTGCAGCTGATCCAGGCACCCATATCCCTAGCAGGAAGAGAGTAATCACTAAGGAGCAGAAGATGAGCAGTGAGGCAATGCTAAGCATTACAAGTAACGCACTTTTGCTTGAATGCTCCAAAGAATTAATCTGTAATAGACAGGTCGGTGCAGTCCAATGTAGCTTCAACACCAACAAGCTCTAGAAATGAAGCACAAAATACATTTTGCAGTGACAATGGCATCTCGGATCTAATCCAGGCTATTGATGGGATGATACGAGTAGTGACCAAGTCTGGCGTTACTGCCAGTGCAAAGGTGTCATTCATCTATGAAACAGGAGCGTCAAAGGAAGAACTCACAGCTAGTCTCTGGCCGCCTCAACATCAGACCCAGTTCCGCAAACACTTGACCCCCACATGTATATATTTGCTTCCGTATCTCCAGCCCCGCGACAAGAACAAGAATATACAAAGACCCGCTTGCAGCTAGCGCAATGCACTTACAACCAATTGAATGCCAGCGGTAGAAAGTCCTTTCTGCCAGCGGACTTTTCAGCTTGGCAACGTGATTGTTGTAAATCTTGAGAATAGAGGGCTTAGACTCTTTGGAGGTAGCCATGAGGCTACAGTAATAGTCGTCAATCATCAAACAGAAACCAGGTTAAGTTCAAGCGTACCTCTGACACATTATTGCTAGCTGCATATAGGTAATCATGGTGAGGAAGCTGAAAGCAGTCTGCTGCTCAGAAAGTGTCTGACAGCGCAATACCATCTCCTCTATCATAGAGCCTCCTCCTAACTTGATGCAGCTGGGGTCTTTGAGATAAGAAATGATGTCGGCGACCCATAATCGAACATTGGAAGAAGCGGAGGTAGAGTCTATGCTAGGACTGGCGAGCTCCCCAATGAGTGAGTGAGCAGTGATGTTCTTGGGTTGGAATGAATTCGCCTCTTCCCTCCAAGCCTGGTGCGGAGCAAGCTGTTGTCCATTGCGAGGACATCTGCCATCTGGAATCAATAGATTTGGAACTTCCCCAGCATGAACAGCGTCATCCCCAGCATGAATATGAGCATAAGGGTGTTGACGTTGAAGGAGCTTCTTGGACTTTGCCCAATGCCGGCGGCCTCGACGGTTGACTAAGGACCCATCTGCATCATCGTCGCTAGTGTTCTCATAGTTTGATTCATCATCGACTGCATCCTGACAATCCAAACCCATCTCTTCATCTGAACAGCTGGCATGCATGAAATCAGTGACTTCACACCAGGCAGGGACCTCCATGGGGTCATAGTCAGCGTTGGCGCTGAAATAATACATCAGATGTTGGTGTCTAGTAGTAAGGGCCTGTGATAGACTCACTGGCGTGCCAAATCGTCAAATATTTCATCAACTCCACAGGACGAGCTGCTGGTGAGGGTTGGGGTATCATAGCGGGAGCTGGAGTTATAGTAACTTGAAGACGTTAAGCTATCTTGTATGCGACCAAGCAAAGGCAGGATCAAGGGTTCACTTTCAAGGTCATGGATCTGGCCTAGCGCAGCCTGAATGAGAGTAAGCTCAGCGTCTGTCACTTCCAGATATTTGTATGCCGCCTCTGGAGGACCAGACATTGAATGATTCGGCAATATCCGATGCGTGCTCGAGCTTGCCACGGGTGTCAAAGATGAGCAAGAGTTTTCCCACAGTCAGGCGAAGGCTGTCAAAGGTACTATATCTTAATGCTTCTAGGAAAGTCAGCATTCAAAATAGCGACTTTCAGGGTTTGAATCTTGGTACTCACTGTCCCTGTGTTGGAACTGGTGGCTGGATATTAGGCTTCCTGTTTAAAAACTAAGTGACATTCTGAGAAATATTGAAATCAGATTGATGATATTGGCGCTTATATGTGTTTTAATAAGGTCGCTCCGCAACTGAGTTGATCTCTGCCAAACAGAGACTATACACACATCAATCAACATAGGAAAAGGATCTTGATTGATTATGCTTTCCCGGCCATGCAAGTACTTGATCATCCTTGAGCTCCATGGCCTTTCTTTCGATAAAGCTGATCAAAAGTCAGCTTATATGCGCCCTACAACGACCGTCAGGTTTACTTGCTTGCTTTCTTGTGCTGGCCGGCGAAAAACAGTCGATATGAGATTCACGACACATTCTTTTGAATTGGGAATGCATGTGGTATAGTTACCGGGCTCGTAGAAGATCCAGTGGCCAAGTCAATGTCGTCATGATATAAGTATAGCAGACTACCTGCATACCAATTTCAGTCTGCTTTCAGTGACTTTGATGGCATCTATATATTCGAGTTCCTGTAAATGGACTCGAGCTGTGATCGTTTTCGCTAGCAATGAGTTTGGGAGTGCTGAAAAGGCATCCTAAAGAGATGTCAGTGATATCTTCAGGGGCGTGATTCGTGAACTTACAAGAATAATGTCATAAGGGTCACTCCGCTGTTAAAGTCAGTTTTGTGTTGATCCTTCGTCACTATTGGCAGTCCTTCAACGCAATCACTTTTTCACGAAGATATGCATTAAGTGTTTCAGAGTATCCGCCAAATCGTTCCACCTGTGAGTTCATTTGTAAAGCTTCACGATACCCTATGTATCGCATCATGTAGTAGAATCGTTTAATTGAGGCCAACAACATACTGTACCTGCCATGCGAGTACTTGGTCATCCTTGAGCTCTATGGCCTTTCGATAAAGCTGATCAAAAGTCAACTTATATGTGCCTACAATGATCGTCAGGTTTATTTGCTTGCTTTTCTTGCTGGCCGAGTTCTAAGAGAGCAAGACCAAGAACACATGGCTAGCCGGCGCAAAACAGTCAATATGAGATTCACGACATATTCTTTTGAATTAGGAACGCACCAAGAACGCAGGCTGTAGTATAGTTATCAGGCTTGTAGTCAAGAACCTGTATGGCAGCTTTACACGCCTGTTCATACTTTTTCTTGCCAATAGCATCTCACACTGCCTTCTACTTGGATCTTGCAAATGAAGTGCAGTCGCCAGGCAAGAACTCAACTGGCGCTAGGAAGAGTATAGCACCAATAGGAAAGGGAAAGAGGCTGTCTATTCAAAGCTATCAGTATTTACGGACAATCTGAATGAGACGCCATAGTTGATGTTATTGAGTAGATATGGTTCAAGGATCTGACAGCGTGTAGTAGAGGATGAAGGCAGCGGCATCTATGACTAAGTTGTAGTTACCGCTTCTACCGCCACCAATTCCCTCATTTGAATATCAGAAGAATTGAAGCGTAAACAAGGTAAACTAGATTCAAACTACTGTAACTTGTTTCTAATAAGCTTGTCTTGGGTAATCTTTTTGTACTCGAGCCATCTTGCGCATCTTTCTGCGTTGGGGTAAATCTCCTGTGTAATGTAGTTCATGAGTTTATTGTAGATGAATTGGAAATTAGTAACGCTGAATTCACGACTGCGACCCTCTAGCACCCCCTCTAAGATACAATATGCAGCAGCAGTGGCAGTGGCAAAAAGCCCGTCTAGACTCTCTTCAGAATCGGGGCAGGTGTGTTGGGTGAGGTTGAGCTGACAGACGGTATCGAGCACAATGTCCCAGATGACGTTGTGTTCAAAAGGAGAGCTGTGTTCATCAAAAATGAAAAGCAATGAAATGTTGGTGTGGGTATCATCCTCGTCCATTTCTTGCTGAGGTTTCCTAATGAGCTCCCTCACCTTCCTTTGGCCGTAATCCTTTTCATCTGCAGCTTCAGATGAGCGCGCTTCAGGTTGCAGGCGATACCCGCGTATGCAGAGGTTCTTTGCTAGGCTCCTGCATTTCTGCATGACGAGCGACATAGGACTTGCCACTTCCTTGTATACCTTCCTGAGCGTATCTTGAGCCCAGGAAGGCCACTTCCTCTGCTCACCACAAACATGACATCAGTAACGTCAAACTGTGAATATAATGGATACCTGCCTATGTCTGATTCATCTTGCGGGTTCAAATTGAAGGACGCTAGGGCACACGCCTTCAACTTCTCCTTCACCAGCACTTCTCTAAGCTTCTGGTCAAGAAAGGAGGTGGTGCTGACAGCGTGCTTTTGCATATCCAAGGAAACAGTGTTCAGAATGGTTTGGTGGACAGCAACAGCAGCAGGATTGAATGCGGGCAGCTTGTGTGGATTTTGGACAAGGCGCTGCTTTCCCTTTCTTGGTTTCTGAATCCTTCCCTGTGGTAAGGCTGTCAATAAGCTATTGACGTTAACGCTAGTAGTACTCACAGTGGATTTCATAGACATTTTTCTCCTGACGGCTGAAAACTGGACGTAGGACCATTGGCCGCTACTGTCCTCTTCATTTTTTGAGTCTTGATTTGTGGGGAGGGGTGCCTCCTCCAAAAGTATCGTCTGAGGGGGAGTGGCATCATAAGCGTCTGAGGGGAGCGGCGTCATAAGTGGGAGGGTCATTAGCAAGATCATAAGCCTCATCCAAAGCCAAGAGATCACTTGGAGGGAGAGCATCTCCATAAGGACCTTTGAATAGATTGTAGAGAGAATTATCGTCCTCAGGGTGTGTAGGAAGGATGGTCATGTGCCTGGGATGGCCCGGAGGGAATTGAGGGGAGTAGGTATAGTCAAAATGAGAATTGTAGCCTCCTTGGTCTGGTTGAGCTATGGGTGGAGGAAGCGACTGATGCGTTTGCGGATAGTTGAGGCCTTGACTGTTCGAAGAACTAGACCCCGATCCAAAGTTTGTGGCATGCACATCATACTGCGGATATGAATTACCGGTGAGTTCATCATCAGAATTGGAGAACTGCCAGTAGCCAGAGGGATCCATGATAATTGGGAGGGCAGGGGTGACACGGTGACGGGCAAGTACTTGGAAGATCTTATTGCCTTCAGTCAATTGATCCACAACAGAAAATTCTTGGATTGGCAAGTGTGACAAGAAGCACTTGTAAAAGTACCTAAATTACATGCACAAGGAAGCTGAGGCTGGGAAGCAGGCAGGTGATAATGATCAGATACATAATCAACACGCTTTGAATTGAATACAGGGATTAATAAGGGGGTGATCATCAAAGATAGAAGACGCTTACCAAGAGTTAGGTGTTGGCACTCATTCCATATTGCGACTCATCTCTACCACGAGGCTCAGAAGGCTGTGCCCTTTCGCGTCTTCACCTCTTTTTACCCCGATTGCTTTGGTCGCATTGTTGCAAAAGCCTCAGTTCAACGCTAGACCAATCCAAAGCTATCTTATCCTTGAGCAAAGCTCCCTTGGAATATTGAATACCTGCGGACGTGCCAGGCCTGGTAGCTTGATGATCAATTAGCAGGTTCATGAAGAAATTTCTCTTGTGCTCTGCCATGATGGTTTCCAGTTTGGTATCAGCATAAAGAGACCGAAGCAACGTGGCCAAGTTGTCAGTTTCCTCAATCTCCAACTGGCAACACTGGAGGCGAGATTGCTTGCGTGCGAGAACCGATTGCTTGTAGCGAACGGCATGGTGGAAAGTGTCTTGGGAAAGCCCCTTTAGGCCTTCTAGAAACACTTCTGTGGTCTAGAAATGGGTGAGATCATCTGAGGCATGGGAACGTAATAGGGCTGACCTTTGGAGTCAAATCTTCCATATCTTCGTTGACACGTCTGCCCATCATTTTATCAAAGATGTGTTCATCTTCAAAAGACGCTGGGCGGGGGTAAGGGTGAAAAGGTCTCTTGTGTGTCTTGGGACCTCGGGGGGGTGATACAGCAGCGGTAGAGATACTGGAGCCATGGCTCTTGGACTCAGGCGTCAAAGGGAATATTTCCTTATCATCTTCTGAAATGATGCTAGCTGCTCAAGCTACTGTTATTCTTCAATAAACTCGATACTTATGAATAAATCATCATTACCTGACCGTCTGCAAGACAATGGTGAGCTTGGGGGAGGGGAGCTGGGAAGAGATATGCTTGAATGAGCAGGAGTGTTGGTAAGATCTCCGGTGCATTCAAGAAGGGGAGAAGATGGTGGTGTTAAATGGGCAGCAGAGCATGATTCAGTAGCGTCTGAGTTCATCATAATGGGTTCAAAGCTTAGTAGTGCAGGGACTGGGAGTCTAACAAAGGGCATGCAAATGGGTACTAATGGTTGGTAAATAGACATCGGAGTTTAAAAGACTATCGCTGGTCCTGTTGTCATGATATTCAATCACAGACTTTGACACTAGGGCAAGATGACTGGCATCCTGTATCTTTTGAACTAATTGAGAATCTCAGCTGTTGTCTCAACATTACCATTATTGTAACCTCGCAAAAACGATGTTCTGACTGATCGTGGGAAAATTCTTGCTCATCTTTGCCACCCGTGGCAAAGATGAGCAAGAAGCTTTACTCACTGTGGGACACAATGACCGGTAATTTCCCAGTCATGTGACTGCTGTGACGACACAGGTGAGGGGGCACATTTGAGCACAGAGCACAGAGACACACCATTTTCATGGCTAGAAGTTAAGTGGGTATTGGCAGATGGCAGCCCTAAAGACCTCAGCCTTTCAAAATAATCATGGTGGTGGACTTGACAAAGAAGTTGATGAGCAAGTTCATCTACCTTCTGAACTTGAACCCAGGTTGCCGACGGCTACCTCATTTTAGTAAGTTTGTCCGTATCAAGGTTACAATCTACGATTTACTTTAATCACCTCTCGCTGCATTATACCACAGCAAGTAATACTTCGTTTAGAGTCGCAGTACATACAAATAACAAGGTATGAAAAGAAGGCAGTAGTAGAAAGATCTGGTGAAGGCGTTAACCTCCCTTGAAGAGCTTTTCTGCCAGACATACCCTTTTCAGGCAGTGACTATCTTTGCCAAGTGCTAGATCTGCCACCACTAGGCTGCAATTTATTCGGTACGGCACGGACACTGTGACAGCATCCCCCTTCATCATGGCCCGGGACTCTGGGTATAACTTTTCAATCCCTCCATTCAAGTTGCTGCAACTCCGCCTTGTCAGTTCAAGTTGCTGTAAACTCATTCCTCCAGGACTTTACCAGCTCCAGGGCTGCCAGCATTTTTCAAGATCAGCCTTGTTTAAGTTACTATTAAACCAAGTGATCGACTTTATTTCATACGAGCTAACATGGTTCCCAAATTAGGGAGTCAACTATACAAGGCGCTGGGAAGCAGATCAGTCCCTACCACAGTATAAAATGGGATCCTTCATGTTAGTACCAGTCCTATCCATCTTGCCCCATCTCTTCTGTATCGCATCACTGCAGCTGCCACAGCTGGCCTGTATCTTCCATATTGACACTCCCCATCTCTAATATATCCCATCTACTGATCCAGGGCTTGGAGTAGAATATGGCTCATGTCGGGCAGGCTGAAGTTGAAGGCAATGGTGGTGGCAGCGGCAACGCGCCATGTCCAATTCAGTCTACCCAATCAACCCAACTTGAAGAGGCGTCAACAGATGCACCATCTTCTAGAGCGGCTAGACAGATGCGAAAAATTGCCCAACTGGAGGGAAAGCTGGAGATTCTAGAATCTGGTCATGCAGTAAAAGACAGGTAGTACTCCTTCAACTTGGAGTTTTTTATGACTTTGCTCACCACTGATGTGAACGTCTATCTATAGGAAAATGAACCACTATGTCGCTCAAGGAAGAGCCATTAGACGAGTTGTCAGTTTGTTTGATAACGTTGAAGACCTTATGGGTGAGAATGACAGGAGGTATGAGGAGGAGGGTGATATTACTATTGAGTCGGTTTTTCACCCTTCATATTTGAATGTTGTTGATAACTTTGTTTATGTCTTACTAGTCAAGATCGTTTGCAGACGGGATATATCACTCTATTGCACACACTGAAGTGGTTTGAAAAGAAGACATCGGAGATGGACTATGATGAATATAGCCAAATGTTAAAAATGGTGAGCGTTTCGACCGCCACAGTTGCCTTGGTAGTGACAAGTCTTTCCTTAGCTTCGCCAGGGGGCTGATGGTCCCAGAGGAGACGATACCTCTAAACTCAAAGCTCTTGTTGCAGAATGGGTCAATGGGGAATTCAAGCCAGATCCACGCCTTGATCCTGATGATAAGCATTGTCGCAGATTTGCGAATGATGCTTGTGGTAGGTTGCTTTGCCCAACCGAGCTTGATTGGAACAGCGCGACGTAAGTACTGCGTTGAGAATTTAAAGCAATGCTAATCATCCACTAGCATAAAGGCAGGGATCAGAAATCGCACAGAGGGTCATATTGTGACCAATCTCTCTTTTCCTACCTTCCTGTATGAAAAGTATACCGCCAATGTAGACAATTTAGAGGAGGGTCTGTTTAAGGGTAAAATTCTAGTTCAGGTTTGTTGTACTTAAATAACCCTTCATATTTCTCACAATTTTGTAGGTGTACAAGGCGGTCTTCACATCTCCATCCTCAGCAAGGGATATTGAAGGTGACGGTGATGGAGCAGACATCATTCAGAACAACAGACGCGCTCGGAGGAGTTCCTCTGGACTCAAGGTGAAGAAACATGTCACTCACATCATCAAGATGAGGAAAGTCACTCCACGCTCCATTGCATATATAGCATGTCAAGTAAGTGGTCACAGCAGTGTTCCTTTTGGCTTGATTTATGTATACATGACGTCTACAGGTCAGATTTGCTCTCTCTGCTGTTACATCATGGAGGTCTGTTGACGGCAATTTTGACTATGTTCAATTTTGGACGACTATTGTGGACTTCTTTGAAAGACCCCCTGGTAGGGCAGCTCAGCGCAGGGTAGATAGACTTCTTGAGTGGTGGACTAGGTGTGTTATTCACGCTTTCAACATGCCTTCACTGACCTGACATGATATATAGAAAGGTTTTTGGGCATAGGGGATGTGAAGATATCAGCGAAGCCTCAAAAGCCAACATGTCTGTAAATGCTCTAGCAAGACAAAGGATGCAACTGGATGATGCTTCTTTTGATTCAGACTAGGTCATTTTCTCTTATCGTCCAAGTTATCCCTAGCAATTATACGATAGCCCATTTACTGTCAAATGTTGATCCTATGATAATAATTTGACTTGCAATTTATCTCACTATGGCGTCTTGGTAGCTATGCCTGCTCAATGACAATTATAAATTATAATCAATCGTCAATCTGCTGCACTCCAGTCAAAGTACAAATTTACCTTTTGGCCTAATGATTGAAAATCAGTACAATCATAGTGTTATCTAGCTCTTATTCAAATCAGTAGAAAGAATATATGAGCCTGCCAGGCGGACACAACATTGAAACATATAAAAATCCTGGACATCTTGAAATAAGCTTGACAATGTGCACAAAACTTCCTCCTTTTCAAGATGGTATTGTATGTGGTTTGATGCAGAAGCAAAATCAAAGATGTTACGAATGAAAGTATGTACAATAGCTTCTGCAGAGCTTCAAGAGGCACACCTTTTCTAATGGTGACACAATATATAAGACTTCTATTCAATGACAAGAGGGGTATAGATATGGCACATGACTCTTCATGGCCAAGTCCTGCATCAGGTTACTACATCATAAGAAACTGCTTCCAGAGAAATTGATAAAATATAGAGAAGGAGTTGTGAATCTTTCAAAACTGACTCTCTTTACAAGTTTAAAGAACATTTTGGTGCTATTCCCGGCTGTATGTACATTCCTTGTAGTCCCATATGGGGAACATATTCCAGAACATGTGAAAACATCCATGATATTTAGGCAGACTGAGAACCGTACTTTAGTGAGCGCTCTTTGCAACTCTCAGCAGGCTTTTGGCGCTATTCCCAACTATACCCACATTCCTTGTAGCCCCATATAGGGAACATGTTCTAGAACATGTGAAAACATCCATAATATTTGGTTGGATTGTGAATTGTACTTTAGTGGCACTCTTTGCAACTCTCAGCAGGCTTTTGGCGCTATTCCCAGCTGTACCCACATTCCTTGTAGCCCCATATAGGGAACATGTTCTAGAACATGTGAAAACATCCATAATATTTGGTTGGATTGTGAATTGTACTTTAGTGAGCACTCTTTGCAACTCTCAGCAGGCTTTTGGCACTATTCCCAGCTGTACCCACATTCCTTGTTGCTCACTTGGTGGACACATTCCAGAATATGCCAAGACTTCAATAATATTTAGTTGGATTGTGAACTATAGTGTAGTGCTCTCTCTTTGCAACTCTCAGCAGGCTTTTGGCGCTATGCCCAGCTGTGCCTAGGTTTCCTACCACTTACTTGGTGGATATATTCCAGAATATGCCAAGACTCCATTCTGTTTTGGTTGGATTGTGAACTGTAGTTTTAGTGCGCACTCTTTGCAACTCTAGTAAGATCTTGATGCAATGCCCAGCTGGAACTAGGTTTCCTGTTGCTTGAATGGTGAACATCTTCTGGTCTTCTCGACAACACCAGCCATCCCTCTTGGCTTTGAAATCACTAACCTTACTATTGATTGTGCCATCATAGTTAGTATTGCTAGACCCTTCACACTTTTCCTCCACCTTGTGTTCAACTCTGAGTTTAAATGATGCAGGGTTTGTATGCTAATTGTACGCTTATATTGCAAAATCAGAAACTCACCTTTCCTTTATAAAGTCAAACATGACTATGTGATGCATGATCGCAGAATTATACAGATGCTTGTGATTATGTACTATATATTGTTATATATGACTATCTAAGTTTTCCCTGAGTTCTCTGATGGCGAGTGACATACCATGATCTACACAAGGCGCGTTGGACCGGTGATTGAAAGAAAAAGTTCTGAGAAGACCATGAAGGAAACAGACCCTATGGTAACTGGCTCGGGCATATCTCCCGGTAGATTGAAGCACCGATCCTAGCGGCTTGCAGAGGAGAAGAATGAAGAAAAGAAGATCAGAGGAAAGAGAGAGAAATAAATATTAAAGACACACAGCTGTAGCCTGGGAGTGGGCATTGCTGTAGGAAAACCGAACAGAAGTGAGCGCTTCAGTCCAGCAGCCAGCTCGGACAGATGGCACGTCGTGATGGCCGCGTCTAGGGCCGCGTCGATTGGGTCGTCCTCGTCGTTTGTCGCGTTCCAATAGTCCATGTGCATGCAAACGTTTGAAGCTGGTTTAACCGAAAGTTACGCGAAAGTTCTTACATAATAATGATGAAATACAGGGAAATCTTTGTCACACTATAGCGTGTCTGAACGTTCGATGACCGGATTTGTTGACATCCCTCTCGAATTATTGCCTGTAATCTTTGATTCTATAGTGAGACCTCAACACCTTGCATCCTTATGTTTGGTCAATAAGTCATTCAACGAATTTGCGATTCCGAAGCTCTACCAGCGTGTGTGCATCTACGCATGGCACATAGAGGCTACGTCGAAGGTGGATATCGCGATGTTTATAAAGTGATCGCGGTGGTTCACATCTGAAATAGGTCGTTCTACTATTCCAGACACTTTCAAGTTGCCCTCATCTTGCACGTTACGTTTCACGCCTTGGTGAGTCCATCAGTGAATGGCACAACCAGCACTGGCAGCAGCTGACTGGCGTTATCCAGAGATAAGAGCCTTTCCCAGGGCACTCTCTTCTTTGTCGCACAGTGACCTCCTGGATCTTTGTATACGAGGGATACGGAATTGTGTAAACCTGAGGTCGTGTGCCTGGACTCGAGATGGTTCGCTGGAATCGGTGATTCTACAGGCTCTCCAGCAATGCCCCCAACTTAAAGAGCTCGAGATTAACGGACATGCCAGCGGATACTATGATCCTAGCATACTTGCACAGTTCTCCAAACTGTCCAAAATATCACTCATAATGCCGAGCTCGCAAGTTATTGAAGTTCTTCCCTCCTGGATATCCACTACAGGCTCAACCCTTCGCAACCTTACTATTATCTGCAAGGTACGAAAAGGATGGAGCGATATGAACTTATTTTCATTGCTTCCCTCGGTAGACATCGAGTCTAATCACCGATACATTACTGGAATCTCTCGCTCCTAACATGACTGGACTGGATCAGTTGTTTATTACCGGATGCCCAAAGGTGACGCATAGAGGCATTGGTGAAATTGTGTCAACCAACCGTAATGGCCTCATGGGTATCGGTCTCGAGGGGCTTGCCCCAGGATTTGTGGGTCTCAAATCTTTCACCCTCATTACCCGTCTGCTGATTGTATCGAGTAGGATATGACTAGGCTTAACAGCATTTGCAAGGAGCATCAGGCGTTTAGGCGTCTCAGATCAATTACTCTGGCAATCCCTATTGAAACGCCCCTTCAGACATGGATGAGTGATGTAATGGAACTGCTATCCACTGCGCCATTACAAATTTTACAAATTTATGCTACGGCGACACTTTTCAAAGCGGCTATAACGGACGAATTTTGGAAAACCATTGTCACGATACACGGGTCGCGCCTCAAGCGATTTTCTATTCACCGGATGACGATTAGTCTGGATGCATTGCGTGACATATGTTCCCGGTGCTCCGTTTTAGAGCAACTCTTTGTCGTCGCTGCCAGGCATGATTTGGTACGTAGCTCATCCCCCCCTTTGTGACTTGAGGTGTTCATCCACACTCATCAGGATGACGTGGCACGATGTTTTGCCGTTGCTCAGAACCTCCGCGCGATTCATGTCAACTTTTATCGTGAAGTGAGTGAAACGGAGGAGCCTGGGTCCATGATGAATGATGCTCTGCGCATCGCTCGACAATGTCCTGCTACGGTAATGCAGATTGGATGCGATACAAAGGTCTGGCACGTAAGTTACATTCTCATCAGAACATTTATCCGTTCTAAACTACAGCGCAAAGGTACGACGTGAAGTGCGGATGAACGACAAGGCTGAATTATACACCGAACCCATCCTCACTACATATGAGAATCCGGATATCCCGGAGCAATTTGTCGTCGTTCGAGCATGATGATGAGCGTAGATCGATCGGGAAAGGGGTATTCATCAACGTTCGAATTCGACATGTATGTAGAAACATGTTTACTGATTTAAGAGGTCGGACAAGCACTATGATATACATCTACCATACAGTACAAGAAAGATGTGCGATAACATCCACACCTCGAGCGCTAGGCTTTGTTCCGAATCCTGCCTTCACGCATTCGTGGTCCTACAGCTTTCAGATGAGGCTTCCGACTCGCGTAAGAAGCATCATATTTCTTGCGCTTGTGTACCTGAACGGCCATCCAACCTTCAATAATATCCAAAATATCCTGAAAAGGGTGTGCTTAGACATAGCTGCATCCACGGCAAGTTCTGATGTCTACCTGCAAGAGGGTCCGAGCATGCGGCACAGGAGCCCAAAGATACAATTCAGTTATTGGATCGACAAGGAACAGCCGTGCTTTGAGCTGTATTAATGCTGGCAAATTTTGGGTTTTGCACAGTCTGTCGTCTGCATATAGGAGAAGGGCGTGCATGGCGCACAAGCGGTCGAAGTGTATCTCCTCTAACAGGATGGACAAGCAAATCGCGATGTCTTCGGCTGTTATGACTTTAGCAGTAAAGAGTGATCCCATGAGGCCAGCCTTGTTTACCCCTATCAGGGTGAGGGCAGAATGCCGACCAGAGGTGGAGCTTATGTGCCGCCAGTCACCATCCTGAGAGTAAGATCTAGCACTCCTCATTGAAAAGTGGAGAAAGACTCAACTGGTTTCCAATGTTGGCCAAACAACTCCAAAGCTCCCGCGTGCAATGCCCTCTCAAAAGATTTGGCTTGTGTCGACGATTGCTTCGTCATCCTGTGTAACATCGTTCGCACTACCATTGAAATAAGCGGTGCTGACTGAACGCTCTCCACTCCAGCGGCCAACAGACTGTCGACAACGAAACCCGAGCCATGAACTCGGAGTTCTTCTATTTTGATATCGACAATTTCTTCAAATCCTCCCGCGAACATCGGGGACCCGCCTGGTCGCGTGAATAAGCTCCCCTCGGCGTCTGAGGGACATGAATTGTCCTGGTCACTCGGTGGCAAAGCGTGTTCCTCAGAATCGTTGGTTTCTAGTGAGGACTGTTTATCCGCCTTATGCTGACAACTTTCATAAAAGTCGTCGGTTGACGAGATATTATCCGTGCTACACGTGTCCGAGGCAACTCCGAATGCCGCAGTGTCTGGAGTAGGAAGTTCACTTTGCGTTCCTGATGAGGATTCATTGACGACAGCCAAAGCCGCGTTCATTGGGGTAGGTGGTGGCGCGCGAAGGAAACCGACGTCCGCCCGCAGCGGCATAGGCATCGTGTCGGCTGTGTCGTTAGGCAGGAGATTCCAAACGCTATGCATAGTGGTGCTTGGGAGGGGGAGAGTGCCAGTGGTATTCGCAAAGCACTCCATCATCCTACGTGCCCTGATCTCCAAGTCAGATGCAAGAAGGTGCCGCTGACAGTTCTTCTCAAACGGCTCTAGAATTGGGGATGAAACATGATCTAGTAGGGCGTTAAACGACAGCATAATTTGGCACAACAGTCGAGAGGTGGGAGGGTGTTGGAGAGACCATGGGTATGGGCCGCATCACATTTTATACGTCTGGATTGTGGATGTGGAGATGTGGATTGATTAGTTGTGGACCGAAACTTCATTAGTCGCCCTGTAACTTGTAAGGAATACAAACACGAGGTCAAAGTTGCCAGTGGCAGTGATATACGACACAGGAGCATCGCTTGGCTTGCGACTCAGCTAGCACACGATGCTGACGAAGTTCCAATTGGTACAGTGGCGAGTCATGTTGTCGAAGAAGGAGATATCAACTCACGCCACGCAACCACTGAGTCGTAGTGCCACACCACGCATCTGACCTTCAAGTTAGATTGTGACCGAGCGAAACAACAAAAAAGACGCATGTATGACCGAGGATGTCATTGTTCTCCACATACTTCCGAGAATATATCTGACTTTATGCCCAGATAAAAGACCAGAATCATGTCTAGTGGCCGTTGTCCTTCTCGGGCCACTTGCAGCAATCGGGAATTGACAAGCCAACTTGGTTTACCAATGAGTCGAAGTATATAAGCCCTGTGTGGCAAGTACACCTCATTCATTGTGACGTTGTCAATTCGACTGGGGATGCGAGAATTCGAGGACCTAAGAGGGCACAAGTGAAAATCTGAAAGGCGATATTAACCAGACCTGACACGAATCGATGCACGACCAGTGGACTGTTCGATCTAGTTGCTTGAGCACAAAGGGACCCGAAAGGGAGTCCTAGCAAGGAGGGCGCATCACGTCTCCTGAAGCACCCCAAAGAGAGTTTTGAGGTAATGCACCAGCTAGTACCGGAGGTACTGAAACATAGCCGGAAATGAGATACGTGAATGACCTGTTCGATCGTGCTTACATAGGGAAAAGGTTCTCATTGATATATTGATAATCCACCGTACGCAAATTGTTGTCCTTAGACGATTGCAGCTATACTGCCATTTGCTACAAGGAATAATTTTTTAGCGTTCAGGAAGATATATGCCCGATGCCGCACCAGCTGTGAGGAAACTGTAACACACACTATATAGGTAATTATGGGCAGTAACGCTGTTCTCCTGCGAAGGTACTTCTGGCTAGGGACTTGCATTCTCAAGAGGGCGAGGCCGGAGGTTGCCCATACACGTTCAAAGACATTCTGGAGCTTGATATACATCAGCCAAAAGTAATCGCTAGTCCAGCAGGCAAACGACGCAAGCGCAAGTACAACAATATTCCGACCTGGGTGAGGAAGAGCCGGGTGAACATAATAAACAGTCAATCTTTAAGTCGGCGGTCCAGATACGCCAAAAAATGGGTGGTAAGTCGGAAACCATTGTGCGGGATTATCACAAATAGCGCACATTCGATCGGCTGAGTTAGGCTGAGGCCCGAGGGTGATATTAGCAACATAAACTGCGAAAGCCGGATCAAGAACTATCAAGTCGGAATTGGTGCAGACGAGAACTTTCAACCCTGGAACGCGACACCTGTCTTCTTCGCTTCTGCAATCCCGCCTCCTGCGAACCCGGTGCCTGGCAATTTACTGAATCAGAATGCGGTGAAAAAAAAGCGCAGTATTTTTCTCCACGATGGTCTGTATGACCCAAAACAAGTTGAAAAATACACACCTTCTCTCTTTAATTCGATCATGTCTTTATCGACAAGTGTGTGATCACAAACGATGCACTGCTTGGCGACCCGCACCAGCTTATCAACGCATACTTTGCACACGACATGGGAACATGGTTTCATGACTTTGAAAGGTCAGATCCTGCAACCAATGTCAAAGACATGGACTTACGGAACATCACTCTATTATTGTGAAGATTACTTTTGCAGGCCGGACAAATGGGAACTCCATCATCCTCTGACTTGGTTTTGCCCTTGTCGCTCTCTGCGGGGGTAGAGTCTGATGACTGTGAAGCCAACGCAGCGGGTACCAATGTGAACTTCACAGGTACCAATGTCTTCAGACTGAAGATGTCATGAGAAGTAATTAACCATGAAAAATGATATACCGACGTTATTGGGTGGGGTGGATTCCCTCCGCGGCATGTTGTTTGAACCTTGACATCCTTGAGGGAGCTCGGCAAACCGCTTGAGGTATACGTGGGAGTTAGCGAAGGGAGCCAAAAGTCCGGTAGTTTGTGTCGTAGTGACTCCGCTTGTTCTCGTTCGATCTGTCTTAGGGCTGCCTCCTCAGCTTCACGGGTAAGAGCTTCAACTGTTGAAGAGTCGAAGTCAAGCTTCCGCTTCGATGATCGGGCTGAAAACGGTTGAGTACGCTAGTAGAAGGGAGGAATGGATGAGATACGTACAGTCTTTCGCTTCAATACCAGATGCGGATGCAACCGACCGCAGGTTTGCAGACAATCCCAGTTGACCCTTCTCGAAGTCGCGAAGTACACGTTCCCTTGCTGCCTCTCTAGCTCTCTCTTTCTCCTCTTCAGTTTCTTTCTTAAGCTGCTCAAGGCGTTCCTTCTGTCGCTTAATATCCTTCTTCTGTGTCACTAGATACTCAATTCATATGACACTATATATGTCATTGCGAACTTACATAGGTCAGTGTACGCGCACTCCTTGCAGAATAAATGACCTTGATCGCATGCTATTGGCTCTCTCGCTCGTTGTAAGCACAAAGCACAAGCATCAAAACTTCGCATAGATTCATTGCCCAGGCGTTGCTGTTGCAGTATTTAGCGAAATATTTGTATGATCTGAGCACTCAATAGACGCACCCGTTTAGTACCATACTCCGCCTTCTGTCTTTCAGCGTATGAGAACACTGAAGATGCCGTGTTATTCTTACTGTGCTTCGTCATGGCAAGCTGATGGTCTGTCTGGTTGAGTGAATGAAGTTCAATATGTTGCTTCCCTACTTTGGAGTCGGGTTACTCCGAAGGAAAGATAACCGTCAGCATCCGCTCTCACAGCTACTTATGTAATTGCCTCTCTCTGCTCCTGGGACCTGCTCACCATCGTGAGGTAGACCACACGCCAAGTCAATACTAAGACTATAGTTGTATCTTCACACCACTTCTGGTTCGACGTCGAGGACCAGAATGCACTATATCTCCCCTTCGCAAATCGGCATATGACGCTCTAGACAATTGTAATAACAGAAAGCGGGATTGATCTTGACACCCTGCTATAGCACGGACGCACCCGAAAACATTTGCTATATATATAGCGAGAGGGCTAGACTGAAATATGCAGTTGAAACTTGGTTGAAACGCTGACTCTTGGCAAGTTGGAAATGATGTTTTGCACAGCACCATTACTGCGAGGAGTCTCGTCACTTGCTCGTCATTCAATATTTAATTATTAATGGTTACTTGAAGCCAACGCTGAACTCCTCTATCAGATTTGGGATACTTAACAGCGTTCAGCGGAACCCGGATTCACTACATCATGTCTACATGGTCGCCGCAAGGACAAAATCAATTCTCCTGAGGTTTGACCTTTTGCAAATATGCCATCGAAAAGAGCATTTAAAGAATTTTCGAGAAAGGTACGTGGCATTCTCACCATCTGTCGTGTCTTCCGTTTTGATATGCATTATGTGCACTAAGTTGACAAGGACCTTGACTCAGGAACGATGCCCAAGGTTAACAGTTTCGCCGTGGGCACCACTGAAGTCTGTAACGATCTGCCGGGCATGCTTCTGATACTGAGCACTGTAAGTATTTACCAGTTGTGTCTAACATCCAGCTCCAGTATGTCGCATCTATGGACACATTAGCATATTATGAAAGGTCAGAAGTTGTTACCTGTATGCACCGCAACCACTCAACCCTACAATCGGACTAGCGTTGCATATTTGCCTTTGCTCAGACTCGCCTTATCTTGCGAATTACAGACTATCTGGCCCGCTGATCGGCAACGACATGGGCCATTCCAAATCATCAAGCAAATACTGATATGGTCTGCTACTGGCATGTGTCGCGTTCCATAATGTTATCCACCCGCTGATCGGCAGAAAGAGCTATTCTTAAGTCCTTCATCCTGATGGGGCCAGGTCAGGCCATACACCACTGTCGCGTTGCGGTGTCCTGCTGTCCAGCCCGCTGATCGGCCAATACCGCTGCCACTTCTCGTGCTAGGCCTTGCTAAGCCCGTTCATCAGCCAATGGCCATGGACACTCCAAGTTACCAAGCAAATATATCTTCTATGGTCATTTTGTGACCCGATGATCGTATCGCGGTATGTCACCGGGTAGCTTGAGCAAGTTGACTTCTGTGATTATTGTAACTTCAGGATCTATTCCGACACTGTGGTTCCGGGCGATGCGGATCCAGATATTGTGAGTGGCAGCAGGTGGCAGCCTATGCCAGCATATGGTTCCCTGGGCGGCGACCACTCCGCGGCGACCCACTCTCACTGCCGAAAATAACTTTTTCCGGAACGCAGTTTCTGGCTGGTTGCCCAAAAATCTTGCGTCACATCGAGCTGGCTATAAAACGTAGCCGCTGCGTCCATCCTACAGCACTTGTGCAATCCAGCCTATAATAAATGTCTCTCTCATCGGCCCCTCCCAAATTTCGAGTAGCAATCTGGTGAGTCAGATTACCCCTGATGAATGCAATGCAGACTGAATTTCTTGTGCAGTGGTGCAGGCATAGGAGGGCTTGTACTCGCTGTCACAATTGGGAAGTTTGCAGGCAACGATATCCACGTAGACTTATACGAAGCGCATGACGCCATCTCGACCACTGGGGCTGGGGTTGTAGTCTCGCGGCGTACATCGGAGATCATGCAAGAACTCGGCATGCTCGACGAGATCTCCCGTGCTTCGACCAAGTCCCCTCCCTCCAATCGTTGTCTGTCAATTTTTTTTTTTCAATTGTGTGTAACTTGATTCGTACCGACAGCGCCAAAACACAGGATCTCCAATGTCCCACAGGGTGGCTTCGAGTGGTTTCAGGTGACATTCGAAACCGCGCCATCCCATTTGCACCGCCAGAATCTTGTCGACATTCTCAAGCAGTACCTCCCCTCGTCATGCAATATCCACTTTAATAAACGTCTCACTCATTATGACAAGCAGTCACCAGGATCACACATCCTTCACTTTGCTGATGGCAGTACCGCAACTACGGATGTGTTAATAGGGGCAGATGGCGTCCGCTCCTCGGTGCGGAAGACACTCTTCGAAACATTAGACCGAAACGTCGTGGACCCAAGTAAGATAGGACACTACACATACCCATCTTGGACTGGAGCGTTCCTCTATCGTTCCGTCTTTTCGGCGAAGAAGCTCGAGCAGACGGACCCAAACAACATAGCTTTGAAAAGTTTCATCTTAGTAAGTCCTCAGAGAAGTGGTCATGATCATTGGGAATGACTGTCATTCGCAGTTTTGCGGGAATAGAAAGGTAGATTGTTGTGATCAGCGGTCTCTGCTTGCTGATGAATCTGTCATCATAACTTCATAGCGCGTTATCTCGTATCCGATTTCACAAGGAACACTGATCAATGTCGTGGCGATTGTGACCGATGAACAGAAAGCTGGCACACCTTTCGAGGGCCGTTGGGTTTCGGATGTATCCTCTGAAGAGGTTCAGGAACTATATCAAGATTTCGAACCCGCTGTTAAGAACTTGTTGAAAGTAAGCCTTAGGCTGGGCCGCTCTCGTCGCTCTCGACCAACGACATTTCTTCACAGTGTTGCGAAAACCCCACAAGATGGGCGCTTCATGTAGTAAATGAATTGCCGTTATCCGCTTACGACAAAGTTGTCCTGATAGGCGATGCGGTACGCTTCTCCTGGCTGACTGGAGGATATTTTGACGAAATTGTGTAGTGCCATGCCATGACACCCTACTCTGCCGCCGGAGCTGGTCAGGCAATCGAGGTAGGTGCGATTATTCGTCAGATTATGTGATCTCATCTTGTACAAAGGATGCTTTTGTGCTTGGCCGCCTTCTTGCCCACCCGCTCACAACGTTGGATCACGTCCCCGCCGCGCTGAAAGCATACCAGGACGTTCGCCTCCCGTTCACCCAATTCGTAGCCCGTGAATCGGAACGTACAGGAGATGTGCTCAACGTTGATGTGCCAAATACAGATCAAGAACATGAAGAGTTGGAAATTCGGAAAGAGAAGGTCTTAGGCCAGTTGAAGTGGGAAGACGAGGGCGGTGCTGTTGCTGACTGGTTGGAGGCAGCAATAAAACTGCGGGAAAGCGTAGGTGGAGGAACGGGAAATGTGGAACCAATACATGACTCACCTCCCAAGTTGTAACCCAGCGCCCTGAGCCTGCTACCGTCTTTGTACTAATGCATTCATAATATTGTGCTGAACCGTCATCCCGCAAACGAGTCCTCTATGATGACATTCATCGATATCCTTGATTGATCGGTCGCGCTGTCATGCGTGGATGACATCGATAATCAATTCCTAGGCCTGGGAATAATCAAGAACTGCCTTCCTTCTACAATCCTTCTATATGATCTGGTTAGGGAGACTATACTAGTACTGGGATCCGGATAACCTGAGGTCATAGGAGATATCTTGTACTTGTTGAATATCTTATTCCAGTGGTTCTTGTGATTTCAAGTTGGAGCCACATAGTCAGCCCTGTATGTGCAAGTCGTTCACAATGCGCAAGGACAATTGGGGCGTTGAACAAAATTTAAATGTGTGATGGGCAATTTTTTGGTGTTGATTGCATGACCTTACGCTGCATACGCTTTGATTTACACTTGACCCTTGTCTTCACGATCTTTCATTCATGAATGTCTTTTCTGCGCAGTCACACAGGACACAGCTAATTCTAACAGCTCTATCAGCATCTTTACTGACTTCGGGCCTGTTTACTGCATATAATGCCTATAGTCGACGCGAACGGAGACGAAACCTCAATGAAGACATCCTTAGGTCAATAGCAGACCAGGACAAAAGCTCTAAACGGCACTTGAGACCAAACGACGACGAGCCATTGGATGAACAGCTCCTTCGCATTGGTGCTGACGGATATGATGAAGAGCTGATCAAAGAGCAGCTTGCGCGGTGTTATGCGTTCTTTGGGAATGAGGGCATGGCACGCGTTCGGGGAAAAATCTGTTGTAGTCGTTGGCTGCGGTGGTGTTGGCAGCTGGGCAGCAGTCATGCTGGTCAGGTCGTACGTGTCTATTACCGTCTACTATCCGTTGTCGTGCTTCATGAATTACGTGCAGAGGCGTGTCGAAGATCCGACTGGTGGACTTTGACTACGTGACGCTTTCCTCGTTGAACAGACATGCCACGGCGGTGCTCGCGGATGTAGCAACACCGAAGGTGGGATGCATTGAACGGACGCTCAAGCAGATCTCCCCATGGGTGGAGGTAGACAGCCGCGCTGAGATTTGGAGGAAGGAAGACGGAGGGAGGTTGCTCGAGGGAGCGGACTGGGTCATCGGTATGTCTCATGCACCCCTCGATCTCGTTCACCTTTCGTTCACCTTGTTATAAAAAGATGCAATAGACAATATCACTACAAAGATCGACTTGCTGAAGTATTGTCATCAGCATGATATAAAGGTTCGTCCTTGTCACTGACTGCTATCCGATCGTATCAAACTCAAGCTACTGTAGGTGTTCTCGTCTATGGGCGCTGGTGCAAAGGCAGACCCTACACGAATTCAGATTAGTGACATCTCATACACCATGTACGACCCACTCGCACGCTCTGTTCGCCGCAGGTTACGGCTGCAGGGTGTATCTTCGGGGATTCCTGTCGTTTATTCTACAGAAGTCCCGGGAGATGTAAAGCTTCTCCCCCTTCCTGAGGAAGAATTCCAGAAAGGTAACGTCAAAGAACTTGGAATATATGACGATTTTAGGGTGCGAATATTGCCGGTCCTCGGTGTGTCCTTTATTCTTTGCAAAATGGCGTCCTGATATCTTACTGTTCTCACATATGGGAGCAGGCCCGTTGCCATCGCTTTTTGGGCTGAACATCGCAACCTACATCCTCTGTGAGATGGCCGGAAAACCGATCCTGAACCCTTTGCCCATAAAGAACCGCAAGAAGCTCTATGAGCGCCTCCTTCGTGATCTCCTGCATCGTGAATCGAAGTTCGTCGGGCAGCCAATCAAGTGAGTTTAGATTTGACATCTTCCGACACTGCCTCACGCTTCATGCAGCAAATTACCTATTGACGAAGATGATGTCGCGCTCATATTTGAGGACCTGCATCTCGGTCGTTCAGTCGTGCCTCCTCATGCTGTCCCTGTACACCCGGCACTTCTGCGGTGGGATCCAGCCAAGCCACTCACTCCGGAGAACTGTGTGGTCTTTGAATCTACCGAGGCAGAGAAGCACGTTAGAGAGTGCTTAGCACCGCGGACCGAGGAAGCGCATCCAAGGAAAAACCCGAGAGATGTGTGGGGAGATGAAGTGCAGGCTGTCGTGGAACGTCGTGCAGGAGACGTGGCGAAATATAGAACGTGGGTCGGGCTATAACGAGAGCTTTGGCCAGCACGCACGGGTCATCTGAACGACCACTGCGGATTAAGTACATCGATATTATCGACCACATCAGGAAGTTTCGTTTTCTGATAGAAGTAAACTACGGTGCATAAATATGTAATAGGTTATACTGTAACGATACAAGCTTCCTTTTACTCCACAGATCATCTTACAACACTTCTCCATTGCGTCATACTTTGGCCAACGCTCTACGTGACATAAATGAGTGTGCGTCTTTGAGAGTTGACTATACAGAGAGTTATGAAAGCGCCAACAAGTAGCCCCGTGACAATACAGGTTGCGGTCTCGGCCAGCGAATGAGGACGGCGCTTTGGGCGTCGCTGCGGTTCTTCATGCGGAGATTCTGGTTCTGGTGTAGGCTGGGTCTGCACCGGTGCAAACTGCTGTTGTTCTTGGTGAATGACAATTGTGGGGGCAAAAATGAGAGTCGGTGTCTTCGACTGATTGCTATCCGGGCTCTCAGAGCCAGGTGCGGCCGCCACGGCCTGATCAGCCTGCGAACCTGATGCCGCTAGCGGGGTGGGAACTGTTGATGACGCTAATACGAGAGCCGTTTCGGATACCGGGCATTCGATGACAGACGCAGGGGGGGAGGGAGGCATAACAACGGCCCATCCTTCGACCTCGGCTTCCATCATGTCGTTCTTGGGATCGACTGATGAAGCAACTTCGGCCTCTTCATAATCTTGTACGACACGTTCGAGGTCGGAGACCACTCCTTGCAATCTCCGCACCTCTTTGATCCCTTCCCCCTTTTGCTTCTCTCGAACTTCCTCGCCAACTGCTTGGATGAGGGAGCGAATGACATCCCACATCTCGACGTGGTCTCGTGACCACCACTGAGCTGGCCATTGCGCAATTATGAACGCAAGGTTGCAGGTAGTCTCAGTCGCTTCGGCGAAATTGTCGACGACGACGCTATGGAACCAGGGACGCAGAAATGCCATTGCCAAGCGGACCGAGCTCCCGGTTGCATCGCGAAGACGATGCTCAGCGGGAAGGCGCAAGAACTGGTCCGACATGTCTTGGCAGAACTGACGGAAACTAGGCTTGCGATCCATGGTATCCCATGATAGGACATCAAACTGTGAAGAAGATGCCCTCTTATCGACAACAGTGTCTTGGCAGAGGAAGTATGATGGGAGTTTGTCGATGATGCTCAGAAGGGGGACTGAGGCTAGAACAGCCGAACTGGGGATAGATCCCTGAACAAGGACGTCTTGCGACTCCAGGGCGAATCTGTACCACTTCCAATAGTCCAGATGCCTTCTACATCACGAAGTCAGCTTATCAGAGTAATCAGGAGTCCGATGAAAAATACTGACTCGTTGGGCGAGCCCTTTCTTAGCAGCTCTAGGGCAGTTGCAGCTCGACCGGCGAGCTGGTGTGCATCAATAATGGCGATTTCAATGTCGTGCTTGAGACCAACCCGATACCTACGGGTGGCCTCCCAAATAGCCCAGGCAAAGCTGAATGTAGTCGATATGTAAGGGGACATGTGTCTCTGCGTCCAGTCCATGTGCTGGGCAACATCCGCATAACTACTCGTTGAAGCTACTGACTGGCCTGTAAACGGCTGTCGAAGCCGTTCTGCGGCCTCTCTAAATTGCTCGTTGTACTTCTGGCCGACGAAGTAGGGCTCAGAGGCATCAAAGAATGGGGAGCGTTGCTTCGGAGTATATACACGAAACAAGAAATGGTTGTCCTGGATAAGGCGATCAAAAGTATGATCAGAGCCATACCCGTATTGAGGTAGCGGACCACCCGAAATTGGGCTCTGAGGTGAGGTTGGAGCGACGGGCATCGTATGTAACGTCGAGGGGTCAGAGGATCATGGGATCAACTCAGGCTGAGGAAACGCTTTTCTATAAATCGGACTCATCCTCGTGTTCTCCAGCCCTATCGATTGATGCGGGTCTGCATGAACATGAAGACAAACACATGGACTCCGCGAGGCTTTACGTAATTGGTGACAGATCTGAAATGATCAGACTCGGAGTGGGACAGCTCCTCTTTCCGCTCACCAGAACAGCTGCGCGTGGGTCGGCGACTCGGCGTTCGTCAACTTGACCACTGCCGGACTCGGAGCGCTCAGCGGACAGTACTTTGTATATCTGATTTCTTACGTGACGGTCGGCGACTGATTTCGCTCGATGAGGTACCAGAAACTTGTTTAAAGAGGGTTGTGTGTTGAGTACTGAGTGTTCTTGAATGAGCCGCTGTATTTCGTCTGATATCGCTACAGGTCGATCGAGCATATGTTATTCTGTCAACCACAATTGAATATTGACCGCCAATCGAGGCAGCCGCTGAGCTTCAATTACTAGAGCGAGTAAGTTCGGCTATGCTTTTGCAACGTTTGGCCGGACAACTTGAACCCAACGAGGATCCATCGTTTCTTTGCACAGCACCAGCAACACGCCTCATCCGGCATGATGCTTGGTAAGATGCTTGGCAGCATGGAACCTGCACGATTTGATGCGATAATATTGCCCTCAGGTAATTATTTTGGAGCAGACCCATGAGTCATATAGATGAGATCGCCAGCTGATGTTAGAATTTTCCTTATGTGATGTTCTAATTGGAGACTGATTATTATCTCCAAGCTTTGATCTGCGCTTGTGGGGAAATACGCACCCGACCTCGACGGCCCAGTGCGAAGCTGTGCGCCCAACAGCAAGCCGACGGTCCCAACGGTGACAATGCATACCCGTCCTCCTCGGCAAGTTCTTATTTGTCCAAAGGCGAGTCTCCAACCGTATCAATGCTAACGGAAATTATCAGATTACCACAGATATCTCAACAGACAAATGGTCATCCATCTTGCATCAGCAACTTTGTCACCTTGGCGGTCCATTTTGCCACCTTGGCTGAAAATACGACCTCAATTCCTGCCATGTCGGGGACCTAAGATCTAACAGGCGATTTGCAATTGGTCATTCTCCATGGCTAGCAGTGGTGGCGTTTATGCGGCACTCGTACACCCCTTCTTTTTCAATGTGCATCTTTTCCACAGCCCACCATTTCTGACGGATCGTGAGTTATCTACTAACAACGGTTAGTAGTGCTCCGGCGTCCGGGCCATTTCATCTCAGCGACCAGGCAACGTTTGTCTCAAAGTTGCCTGCGCCTGCAACGAAGGCCAGGAATGTGCAAATCGCTGACGGAGATATGCTCTTGGTACAACTCTATTACCGCTTATCCCAAGACGTGGAGCTGCCCGGTAAACCTGTGTTCAATTACAGAGAGCTCGGCAGTTCATCAGAAATCGCGGTTTTTATACTTTCCACCGAGGTCCGCGCTGTTTTGCGATTGAACAGATGTAGCACTACACTTCACTATGGCCGCTTCAATTCCGCTACAATATAGCAACGCATACTTTTCTGATCGTTTTCGATGTTTCCAGATGCTATTCTTCGTGCTATACCTCCTATATTTTTCCGATCAAGATGCTCTCAGGACCGGTAATTCCACGCATTCTATCTGCCTATCTGGTATATAAAGGTGGGTTCCAGGATTCTAATGTTGAGTGTCCCATAGATCATCCAGCTATGTCTTTGCTGCGTCGTCCAGTTGCCACTGCACTACAACGCACCTCGCCTGGAAGAGTCGCCCAATCCTCACCTGCGCGACTGTCCTCGACGATGACAGCTGCGGTATCCGCGCAAGAATGCGAGGCACTCACTATTCCTCCAATCTTTGACATTTTTGATGCTCCAGTGCACCTGGGGGAGGCTTCTGCACTTGTTGGACGAACAGCTAGGACCACTCGCGTCGTTGCAGTCGAATGCAACGGTGAAAAATCGCGAAATGCTGGTAGTAACTTCACCGGAACTCACCATTTCTCATCACTACCTCCCCCCATCGTGTTCGATGGCCCTGCTCGCCCGGCACATTTATTGCCGCGAACCCTTGAAAATCGTCGCAAAATGCGCCAACGCCTGTCTCTCTCGTCGAAGAGACAGGCACACACCCCGTCTTCCTCCCTCATGTTTTCCTCAGAGCCTATGTATGAAATATTTGATGGACCCTCACGGATAACCCGTTACAAATACCCAACATCGTCCTCACAGGTACTTGAGATCATTCTATCTTGAGACTGTCACTCACTCACGCATGCCGCCTCTTAGTCTTCATCACGGCCATATATTTGCCTGGCTCTAGGTATCTCTGGAGCCTTTGCCTGGCTGGCGATGAAGGACCAGCTATATGACCAACAGCACCAGAGAATCGGGAAATCTTCATAAGCGAGTACGAAACTTCGGAATCGTCTATCATTCTCTTGGCCATATTAGCTTCGAAACAAGCATCATTTCGAGCTAAGATCTGTGTACAGATCAGGCTACGAATAGGACGGGCCCGAGCCTGGTAGCGTGGGTTCGCAACTTAAACTCTTGCCTCAAGTTCAGTCATGTGCCCTTATCTTTCCGTTTCGGTTCTTTTATTGTGTTCTATGCATTTTTTGGGTTATTCAGGGCTTATAGACCAATCCGCCTTTCGTTTTAGAGTCGCGTGTTGTTTTATATACGGAACGTTGTCGTGTGTACCATAGATGGTGGACTCATTGTTTATTATAACTGTAGCCCTTTTAGATATGTATTATCCTGGCAGGTGCAATAGACCGAGGATCTCCTTGTTGCACACACATTATCTGCGGGGAGACTCACATGCCCCAGCTTCATCTGAGTCCTCAGCCAATCATGAAGTTCATTTTCGGCATGTGCTTTGTCTGTGGTTTTCTCTGTAACTGACTACTTACCGTTGTGTGATAGAACACTTCACATCAAGGCTTGATATCGCGCGCCGCGACTTGCATGCCGAGGCTACCGATGGATACCGCGGGCCAAACCCCACTTCAAGCACCAGAATATAATACATATTCATTCATTACTGAATCGTGTACAGGGTCGGTACTGTTTTTATTTCCTTTTCGTCCCGAGTTCCAATTTTATGTTGTGTCCGAACTTGTCTCTAAGTAGTAGAGCATGCAAGGTTGCACGACTAATTGCACAGGGCACGACAGCAGAGCAACCCCTCTAGGAGGTCAGTTCAAGGGGTGATTTTCAGATAACACGTGACTGACTCACGGTCCACCTAGTCCGCTTCTCGAGGACGAGCTTCTCGGGGCCGGTTGAAACACGCGTTATCAGCGTGGTGCATGATTGGTGAGCCCATTACGTACCATTCTGCCGCTTTCCGTTGGTTTCAACTTTCCTTTATATAACTCCTCCGCTCGTCTTCGAGTGCAGCGGCCTCGCGGTGCTGATCATTATTGATCTGGCAGCCCTAAATGTACTGGACACCGTTCTTGCGGATGAACTTCTCAAGGACCTGGACATAGGGCAATCTCGTATGAAAGCGAGGGAAGCCAGCGCTTATGTGCCTGTCATGAGAAGCCTGTACAGTGAGTAGGAATCAAGGGGGTCCTGTGTTGGGAACGCAACAAGGTGCTTTATGGAAGAAAGAGGAGGGCGTAGCTATACCTGTTAGCCTATCGCGCCACTAGTATTAATATTGTCATGCATGCTGGCCTGCCACCGGACACCTAGTTGATTCAAATACAGGAGAAATCAACGCTAGCCAGATTGCGACCTAAAGTATGAAGCAAGGTCATAGAAATTCATGAGACACAGGTGGACAAGATTCTGAAGTGGTGCACACGCAAGAAGCTCCAGAATGACAACTAACTTTGAACGGGTTCCACAGACAATGTCATACCATAATCAGTTTTCCAAGTTCACCGATGTCCCGCGCAATAAGGCCAATAAGGGTTGGTAGGATTCATTAGCAAGCAGTCGTTAAGTGCTGAACGATATTAAGAAGTACTCGAGGAAAACGTCATTAAGCGTGTATTGATGCTCAGCAACTCAACCCAGCACTCGATCGAATTACCTCAACAGGCTACATCAATTATCAGTATGTCGTAAATTATACGCGTTGATTCTTTCTCTGATCTTAACATGATGAACAATTAACTCGGATACAGATCCGTTTTCGAAGGTGAGAACCAATGCTGGGTGGTGTTGGCCTTGTACCGCTGGGGCGTGACCGTTATACCAAGAACACTCTCGCGTCCCTGTGGGTAAAGAAAGAAAGAAGCAATGCACTACCTTCAAAGGATGTCGCCAGAAGCAGAATGCGAGAACTCACCGTCCACATCCGTCCATCACTCACTATCGTCTTCAAGTTCGCGCACGTCCGCATCATGAATCTCGCGTCATCCCCTGTCAAGCTCGCACGCGGGCCGTGACTTGCGTGGGCATCGCCAACATCGGTCAACGTATGCAACCCTTTTAAACCTGATATTGCTGTAGTAAATGATCGCTGAAATGACCCTTGTGATGATCTGTTTCCGTTGTACAAGTAAAAAAGAACGTACGATGTCCTTGATTGGCAGAGGTAGTTCCAGCCTTTCCAGATCTTTGCACCTTGAGCTTATCTTTTTAACCGTGTCGATTGAGACCGCACAGTCCATGAGGGCAAGACGTTTCAAAGGTACTGTGACGGCGCTGGGTGGAGTAATGGCATCAACGACGGAGTTCCAGATCGGGAGCTGACGATCCGCAAACTTGAGCACAAGTGTAGACAAGGAGGTTAGTGAAATAAAGAGCGATGACATTGTCACGGCCGTTGCATCGGACGTCGGGCGCACGTCGATAGCAAGATGCCGCAGGCCGGGCAAGGCGATGGTAGGTAGGCAAAAAAGGCTCGGCGGAGAGGTATTTTCCTGCCGAAAATGAGTGCGAGTGTCAAAAATATGTAATCAAGTAAAGACGCACGAATATAGTGAAAGAGAGCTCCTTCAATGATGGGGTGTGTGCAGTGGCAGCTTTGATGACCACAGTGTGAGAAGCCTTTGAACATCCAATGATGTGCAGTCCACGAAGACGAGGTAGCAGCGGGAGCAAGGCTTCCAAAAATACGCCATTCACTTCTTGAGACATCTATATAAGTATTAGTGGGCTGTTGTAAGCAGCAATAGCAACGCACAAAGATCGTGAGGTGCACAAGCGTCCGCTGTAGCGACTGTGCCCAACTCGTCAGTGAATCTACAACATTCCAGGTCGGGTAGTCCAGAGTCAGGCTGCGTAATGTTGTGATTTTTTGCAGCATCTCCCCTTGCGTCGTTGTGAACGCGGCATAGATGTGTACATCCTCCAAGCGCTCCTTCCCCTGTAGGGAGCCAAGCAGGGCAGGGAGGATCCTTGGGCCACACACAAATGATATTAGGTTTTTGCAAACTTGCAGTGCGTCTGCCGTTTCTGAAAGGAAGTTCGGATACACTTGTCCAACCGCGATGAACGGTGCACAATGGATGTCAATGTGACGGACGTGGACAGCTAGATCAGGATGATTGCGAAGGGTGAGGAATGGTGACATTATCTGATGCATTGTTGTTAAAAACACTCTCTTTCACGAATGCTCGACCTACCCCTCCTCCGGGCCTATATCGTTTGGCATGCTTTGCGGTGAAGGAGACCGTAGCATACAAACGCGGAATAACACCAGCAAGGAACGACTTGCTAACTGACGAGACAGCGACAAGATCATTTCCGGAGATGTATGCGAAAATCAACTCGAGCACGTCGAGATTGAGGTTGTCTGCCGTGACCATTGGTTGATTGTTCGAAGCGGACGGTTTTGGACTGAGTACGAGATGTGGGTTCTCGACAGATCTCTGTTTGTTCAGATCTTCCGCAAGAGTCGGGTCCGGTTCGCAGGTGCAACCACTGGTCCTGAAGGGCAGGAAGAAAGATAATCTGCTCCTTGTGCAGCCTCGACAGCTGGTCACTGTCTGCGCTACTGCCAATGGTGTCGAAGTCGCCATGTCCATTTACGGTACACCAAAATCAAAATGATTACAACTACCAAGTCACACCTCGTATCTTTTCCTTGCGTTCATGCATTGGCATATAAGTAATTACAAATACAAGATTTTTAGCACGGATGTTATATGTGCGCTCTCGTTCGGATCCTATCATCCCACTCGCACAACCCAAGACATCCTTGGCTCTCCACTGCTGGGTAGAAGTCGCGGATCTGTGTCTTGTCAATGGATAGTATCATGGGAGGTCAATTACAAGTAGAAGTGGCGTAATCCGTGCCTTCGTCCTTGCTCGTCGCCAATCCCTTAACGGGGTAACAGGTGAAGAATTCCATTCGCAGTAGAGCTGAAGCTTCGTCGCCAACTTTGGCACCGTAGGTGTTTTCTTTTAAGCAGTCCTCTGATCCTGCTCCTCCCGCATGATGGCATCCTCCGCTTTGCCACGTCAGAGAAAATACAGGGACAGCGATCACACATGCCACCCGTTGTTCCTTGGATACAAAAGTCAGGGTAGTAGGTTGCGTTGACCACTGCCTGCTAGTTGGCGTCTTCACTCGCACGTTATGTTCAGAGGCAGAAGCGCAGGTTGCCTACAGGGATCTCGGTATACGGTATGCCACTGTATTTAGGCGCGACTGGTTGCCGAGGTATGTCGCATATCCTATGTCAACCGTGGGGCCAATGGAAGCCTGCACAAGCGCACGGTTGGACAAGGCAAAGTTCAGGAGCATTAACCCAGCATAACCGTCAAAGAGCTGTGATTCAGACAGACAAGGCACATTATTGAAACCACGTCCTTGAAGTGTAGCTCGAAATTGGCGACGAAGAACCAGAAATACTGCGCCATAAACATTAGCACGACTGCGAATTGGCCACCAGGAAGCAGCGTCTGCATAAATAGGTGATCAGATGTCCCAAAGCCAGATTCCTCTCACAGCTCAGAGCTGCTGCGAAAACTGAAGGTGCAAGAAAATTTTGAGTAAAGTCAAGCGATTAAACCTGCTAACCACATCTTGAACCGTAACTGCATACCAAATGAAGATATCATTCATAAATCACCGCACTTAGCACTGGAGGTCCGTTGAGAAATTACTGACTCCAACTTGAAGGTCTCGTAAGCTTGAATACAGTGCGCGAACGCACTCCCAGAATTACAGCAACGCACAAGTGTTTGTAATGGCACGATAAACGTTCATTTATCGTATCTATTGGCCCCATCTTTCATATTCAAACCTGCCATGTAATCTCGTGACAATCTCCATATAATCGGGCTCATCATCAGGCGTCAGGTGGCCATGTCGGACAAAAAAGTCGATGAGAACTGTAGATCAAATTAATGCAAACTTTGTAGGCCCTTTGTGTCAGCACCCACCGGCAGCGCAGTTGGGCTTGAAGAGTCCCTGTCGCATCTTTGATTTCACTTCGTCCAGGGATAGTAACTATTCGATAGGAACCGTTTAGTGTGATCGAGAAATAATAACTGATAGACATACATCAAAAGACTCCACCTCACCGTCTGATGGGCAGGGCTGGAATGGAATATCAGGTGGTACCCCAAGGTCGTAAACGTATCTAGAGCATATCGTTAATATCCACATACAAAGAGTCAGCCAGCACTTACTCGACCTCTGGTTGCAGGAAGTGCATTCTGTTCCTATAATCACCCCATAATTATACCTTGCGATTCACCCGAACAACATGCCAAAGCGATACCTGAAGAAATAACTGATAGCCCCGATAGGTTTCGCATGGTTCCTCACGATGTCTGCATCCATACTGGCCTCCTCCTCGCACTCCTTGACGAGGCTCTCAAAGATAGGCATGCCACTGGGTATTCCGCCAGCAACACTGTTATCCAGCCAGCTTGGCCACCTGATGTTGTCATTTAGAGGCGACGTGTAAATATAAACCGATCAGACTCACGTCTGCTTCGTTTTAGCCCTTGTTGGGACCCAAATCTTCACTTGTGGGCTGCTAGCTATCCCTTGATAGATAGTCATATGTATCCCATAGGTAACGACACCAAAAAGAGCACACGCGGCGCGTTCCATTTCAAAGGCGTAGTTTCCATCGTCAGAATCATCCTCAGGACAGTGCTCGTGCACGCCAAAGGGATTCCGGTACACAGTGTACATCTCGTTCCGCCATTTCCGGGGTCCGATGCTCGCAGGGAATGCGCCAGTGTCACGCCAGCGCTCACAGAGCTCTTTCAGCACTGCAGTGCGCTTTCTCGGGGTGTTGACTGACGCGTCAAAGCTGACGCGGTACCCCACCTGAGGTTCTGGAATGACCCACGTCCCAGGTTTCTCCTTTCGAAGGAGATCTACTACGTCGAGCCTCAAGAGCCCGACAGCAGGACTTCCCGGAGACTGTGCTAATGTCCAGGGAACGAAAGAATATATATCGGAAGGCGTCTGAAAGACGTCAGCAGAGCCGTAGTTAGGTGGTAGGCGAAAATTGTCGCATATCTTGACGAGTTCAAGGTAAGAAAGTGGAGAGGATGCGGGGGATGGAGGATCGTTAGACATTTGCTGACTCCAGCCCGGGTCACGCACTCCCTTATCTTGTACCTCCACCTTCGGCCGATGCTTCCTCTCCTCACAGCCTCAGTTAGGTGGGCAGTGAAATATCCATATATACGTATATTCACGAAACCTATCCTGGCCTTTGTAATATGTATTGAAGAGAACGTACAAAGTTCCAGGTTCCCGTGGCATAATTACTGTGAAAAAGTGAAGAAAATGCAGTATGTACAGTGCCCATTGCAAGAAGATGAAATAGCTGTAAGTAGTAAGCAAGACGAAAAAGGGGAAGTGTACGTATAAAATTAGGGACCATCTACCATTTGCATAGCGTTCACCTTCGACGGGGCTGGTCGTGGTGGGCCTTGAGTGGCTGGTGAGTACGAAATGAGAGGGGAAGCCGTTCTGCTCCCCCCACCAAATAACGACGCGACACCATTCATGCCACCCTCCATCTCTCTAGGGGGTGCTCCTGGACCCGCAAGACGAGGGGAAAACCCAGATGCTGGGCCAATAGGTGGCATACCAAGCTTTGATGCAGACATTGGAGGTGGAGAAAGTGGTCGCCTGGGCTTCATCACTGGGCTACTAGCGGTAGATGCATGAGGCTCAAAGCGTGACGGCGATCGCAATCCAGGGTGCGGTATTGATGACGGACTTGGAGGGAGGGGTCGGGCACGAGGTGGGGAAACTCCCGATGAGTTTTGACGGGATAGGGCAGATTGTGGATGTGGCGGGTGACTTGACGAAGGTCCTGCATAACGATGAGGTCCAGGGGAGTGGTAGCGGTCTGGTGGAGCTTGGAATGGGGGTGGGCGCTCTCGATCATCCTGATGCATCCAGCCATGCCTTGGCGACGGCGCAGGGCCGTTGGGCATCCCAGGACCCGAAGTCGAGCCTGCGATGCTATTATGCGACGGCGCCAACGCAAATGGCGTCGCCACAGGTCGGTCACGCTCTTCAAACGGTGGGTGCGTCGATGACGGACGGCTCCCGTGTTTATTCCAGTGCTGTTGCTTAAGGTTAATCATTTCTGGCTGCGGTTGTGGCTGTGGCTCCGGCGGGTGGTGGTGATGCACAACGTGATGGTGGTGACGGTGGTGGTGGTGACCACCAACATGGTGATGCGGCGGGGCATGCGTGTGGTGCGGGTGCCGATGGTGGTGCTCACGCTCTAGTTCTTCCTCACGGCGTCGCCCTTCCGCTCCCAGGTTCCAATCCATCCCACCCGCTGGCTTGGGCATTCCAAATCGCGTTGTATCCTGTAGCGCTGCATTCACGAATTGTTGCTCTGGGTGTGGGGGAGGCGGTGGCGGCATTCCCGGGCCGTATGCGGGAGGAGGGAGGCCATCATACTGTGCTGGGGCAGGTCCCGAAGGCAACCGCGGTGGGCGTCCTGGTGCGCCCAATGGGTACCCCGGGTTGGGTTGTTGAAATACGGGTGGTGGGGGTGGGGGTGGCATGCGCCCGTCTGGGCCACCATGGAATGCTAAAGCATCCATAGAAGGTGCGCCATACATGGGGCCCATGACCATTCGCGCATTCATCATACGGTGTTGATGCAGGAAATCAAGGTCTGCAGCCGCTTCCGCAGCAGGGAGGGCGTTCAAATCGGGGTATGCGGTCGCCAGCATGTGACGTCGAGAAGTTGTGAGAGGCAACATCTGTGCAATTTGACGAATGGAGGGTGCGGGAGGTGGATCGGGGATTGGGTTGGGAATGCGGCGCACTGCGAACAGGACATTCATGAACTATACAGACACAAAGCAACAGAAAAGAATCCTACGTGGTTGAGGTCTCTCGATAGCTCTGCGCTCGCGCTCGAATTTGCGGCGTTTACGGTTAGTCTCAGCAATCATCTCTGTCTGCAGATCATCTCGTGCGACCTAAGTCAAGTCATCAAATATGATGTGAGTAGCGGGTATCGGACAGGACGCGCATAAAACGCACCTTCCACCAACTCCAGACCACATCCTCGTTTGTCCTCCGCCGTTTGTTAGCGGAGACAACCTCATATACGCGCCTCTTGCAAGCAAGAGTAAGACGTTTGTCACGACGTTTGTTCAATTCGGCTTGCAAATGGATGAGCTCCGGGTGGTTTCCTAAGGCAGGTCTTCAGCATAGACGGGTTCGAAACCGGCAAGTATACACACCCTCGGAAACCAGTGCCTCCTCCCAAGCGAGCCCCTCCATTTTCTCAACATACACCTTCTCCCGCAATAGTGCAAACTTCAGCTCAATAGTCGCAAGCACATCCAGTGCTTCGGCACGGTGAGCGGGCTGCAAATCCAACTCCATTTCCATGTCTAGTTCATCATCCACCTCTGCTTCATGGAGAGCGGACTCCGCATCTGGAGCTGTTAATGTCGCGGCGTCACCGTCTTCACCCTTGTCCTTCTTGCCTCGTTTGCTCTTACGTTGTGGTTTGCCGTTCTCGGGTTTGGGCGACGGAGAACGCGAAGAGGAGGGTGAGCGGGACCCGGATGCAGAGGACGCAGATGGAGTAGGAGATGGTGGGTGAATTACTGTTGACCCTGCCATGATTGAATGTGAGGCAGCGGCAGCTGCGATGGGCGCAACGGACGCTGGCGGGGGAGCTGTGATATCAATGGGAATCAATGGGACCGTGGTGACCGCCTTGAACGGTGCTGAGGGTAGCTCGACCTCATTGTCCATGTCCATGTCCGCACCTGCTTCTGGCGGCCCGTCATTGTCCTCAGACTCGGTGTCATTTTCGTGGTCAGGGTCATTGGTGGCGGGAGGATCATCATCCTCATCTCCTTCGACTTCTTCTTCGTGGGATCCGTCCAGTGTGGCAAGGAGGCCACGGCGCTTTGGAGAAACAGCTGCCACAGGCTCGTCCTCGTCAGAGGCATAGGGCTCTGCTTCTTCGTCCACTGCCGAATTGGAAGTGGAGTTGTGAGGTTCAGCAACACCGTCATCGTCGTAATCTTGCGCACGTCCGTTGACAATGACGCTAACATCTTCAAGAGGCTCGTCAGCGTCGGCATCCCCGTCGGGGCTGTCGCCATCAAGGTCGTCCCTTTGGTCATCCTCGTTCTCGTCTTCCTCTTCTTCCTCCATAGCTCGAGGTGGGCCAGCCATTTCCTCTTCTTCCTCCTCTTCAACCCCGGGCGTGGCACTTCCCTCGCTCTTCGAATTTGAGTTGGAGTTAGAGTTCTTTGATTTGTATGCCCAGTCCCACATCGGGGCAGGGACCAGGCCTCCACGCTTTTTTCTTCCTCCGCGACGGGGCTGCCGGCGACGTGAGACATCTTCAGCATCTCCGTCGACGAGTGTCTTGGCCTTCTTTTTGGATGACTGATACTCCAGGACGAGCTCGTCGTCTGTAAGCTCTGATAGCTCGGACTCGGCATCCAAGCCGGCGCCCGAATCTTCTTGGGGAGGCGGCGATGGAGAGGGTGAGCTCAACGATTCAAGTGAGGCGGGAGAGCCCGTCATCGTGGGCAACAGCGAGCAAGAATGATGGCAAGAACGACCAAAGCAAATGTGAAGACCACCACTAGTCAAAGATGATCGTCCGAAAACGGAAGTTTAATTGGACCGTGCGCAATCTCATCCTCACGTGTCGTTGCTCACGTGATGCGTAATAGCGGAACTAATCGTTGGCTATTTTTGGCAACCAGAATCGACGAAATTCTTTTTAGGACTTCCATCTGTTCGTCCACGGAAAGCTATAACTTGAACAATAATATTTACAACCAAGACAGTCCCGAAAGTAAGACGATTGTAATGCAACGAAACATAAATGACTCTAAAAATCTCCGAGATCGACCTCTATCGATTCGATGACAGACACTTCCAAGCTCTTGTCCTTCTTCGACCCTGTTCGCGGGTCGGACAATACTAGGGGTGGGAGCGGTGATATCGATCGTCCACTGGCCCCATCATGAGCCTGCAGTGCAGGCGTACCCGTCCCATTTATATTCGGCGTTCCCGATCTATATGATGTTCCATTCGAATTTGAAGTTGATGGCCAGAGAAGCGAAGCATGATGCAATCAAGGCAAGACAGATGACCAAGTGACATCAACCAAAGTAGTTTGAGTACAAACCTTGATATTGTGTCGTTGAACAACCTCGGAACGGTTTTTAATCTCGCACTCGGGTCCGCCGGGGTCGCAGTACCCGATGCATTCATCTTGCGTTCCCTTCGTTTCCGTTCGGCATCCATCAGCTCTGCCTTGCGCACTGCCTCTAAATTGGCTTTGCGATTTCGCTCGTTCACTTTGGCGAGTCTGTCATTCAGTGACTCTTCGCCTCCATTTCTAGCAGGAGCAGTAACTGTGGGCAGCTCTGCTAGCTTGGCTTCAATTTCAGCAACATCGTCGTAGTCCTGCCGCCGAATGGCAAGTGTCTTGGCCTGCATAAGTCGTGAGCGCTGTAATGTGAGGGATGCACCAGACGGCAAGTTCGACAGCTGGCTCTTCCGTGCCAACATAGCGGTGATATCGCTCTAGACGTGATTCAGCAGTGACAACTTTGAAAAAGAAATGGAAAATCATACTTCTGTCATAGGTTGTACGATCAACTTAGACATCTGTGCAGCCTTTTTCTCAAGAGTGCGCTTGGATGGCAATTTGACGTCATCCGCGAAGCACACTTTACCTAAACGCTCAAATTCTCGCTAAAGCACGATAAATTGAATGCAAACGCCAGTGGTAATGGAAAACAAACCTGTGTGAATGGAGCATTTGATACCTTGTCCATATTGAAGGCCTTGAGCGACTTGCCATGCTTCAACTCAAGCGTCTGGTTCACCATGGTATCGTCAACCTTGTATGGCTTCGTGAGATTTGCTCCGAGGTCTGGCCACATAAGTACGGAACGTTTCGTTGTGGTTCCTGACACTCACTTTGTATCTCGCAAATCCTGTACGCTGGCTGACCGGCGTCGTCTTGGCCCACAAGATACCGAACCCAACCACCTTCGGTGCTGTATTTAGCACATAGCGTATGGACTACTGCAGCACTTACCCTTCACATAATCCTCGAACCAGGGAGCCATGCAATGTTTTGCAAGCTTGTCCCGCGTTAATCTGCACTTCATGAGGTCCTCGAGTGACGATGGCTCATCCGCTGGATCAGGCTGCCTTGAAAATAGCTTCCTGTCCTTCTCTTCTTCCTCTTCATAGCGCGTTATTTGACCATCCTCTTCTTCACCCGAAGACATGTCCATGTCATTGGGTGAGGATGACCGATCCCGCTTGGGAGAGTGCGTCTTGGTCTGCTTAGAATATAAGGACGGTGAGTATACTGATGGTCAGCATACGCACACGCTTCTTGTCATCCTTCGCTTTTCGTCTAGCCTTGAGCTCGTCAAGTGTGCGAGACTTCTCTTTTGTGGCGCCCCGGGTAGTACGTTGACCTGCAAAACAATGGCGTCAGAGAGCATCCGCGTCGTAAAGCGCTCTGAATACGTTTTGCAGCTTTCGAAACACTCTCAGGATCTCCAGACTGCGCTTGAAGCATCTCATGCAGCTTTCGCTTGTCTTGTATTCGCATCAATTCCTCTTGCCGCCCGGCAAGAATTTCTTCTCTCTCAATCTCAGGCATAGATAGTAGCCTAGCAAGTAGCAATAGATTGGTAGAGGTCGGTGTCAAAACTACACTTGAACTTGTATTCGAAAGGGACTCACCGCTCCCTATCCGACTCGTCTATGTACTTGCCCTCCAGCGGGTACTTTACCTCGGATTCCTCTTCGCTCTCTGGCTCTCCCTCTGGCTCGCTGTCATCTGAGACCCTGATAACGTTCCCCGAGATTTAAAATGAGCAGAGTGGTGAACCGGATCAAGGAGAAGGCTCACTCCGTTCTGCGCTTCTTAGTTGCGGAAGCCCTGGAGCTTGATGCTTGGTGTTTTCGCTTTTTCTCCGTTGCGCCAGCAAGCTCAAGGAGCTCATCATCGAAGTCACCTTCAAAGTCGGACATGGTGGAAAGAGTAAGGAAAGAAAAGTGAAAGTGCGGTACAAAAGCTGTTCGACTTGCTGTGTGTTTACAAAGACCCCCTACGAGAGGGGTTTATTAGGAGAGTGTGGGAATGTTATGCCCGTTTAGATGTGGAAGCAATGGCGTTCTGCTGCTCACGTGGCCCGTATGCTGTAACCATCACTGTGCTCACCGTGCCTAACGGCTTGGGTGACCATCTCCTCCAAACTCATCTTCACCTTCAGTGCTCAGCGCCCGACTAACGCCAAAGTTCGTTAATCTATACTTTAGGGATCGGTCTTTCTTTGTGATTCAAGTCTCGGCAGTAAATATTCGTGACTTCATCCTCCCCGAACTTCCCATTCAATGGCATACTTTTTCGCATCCCCCGTCGACGTCGACATCAAACTAGAAGGAGAGGAATTGCGGAAGCAGGTGGATATAAAAACTGACAAGGACCGCACAACTTCATGTCCAGTTTACTATGACGGTGACTCAGTAACAGGGCAGGTATGCTTTGCATCTAGCCGGGTTATTACGTTCAAGGTGCTCACGCCGTTGCAGGTGACCATTCGCGTTCGCGATGGAAAGCGAATGACTCATGAGGGCATCAAGGTTGAGTTCGTTGGCAGCATCGGTGGGTGTCCACATATTTGTCATGGTTTCTTAACATCTCATTATTCTGACTCCAGAGCTGTTCTACGATCGGGGGCACCATCATGAATTCTTGTCATTATCTCAAGAACTGGCCTCGCCTGGAGACCTGCGTCAAGCTCAGACTTTCGACTTCCTCTTCAAGAATGTCGAGAAGCAATTCGAGAGTTACCAGGGCATCAATGTCAAGCTACGGTGCGTTACTTACCTTGCCATGCAGATGTCGATTGACGATTTCTGAAGCTACTTTCTACGAGTATCTGTTGCAAGGCGAATGGCGGATGTTGCCAAGGAGAGAGACATCTGGGTACATTCATACCGCATGCCTCCAGACAGTAACAACTCCATCAAGATGGAAGTCGGCATCGAGGATTGTTTGCACATTGAATTTGAATACAACAAGTCAAAGTGTGTTATATTCTGCTATACAACCTGTCTCATGTGCTTACAATACGTCAGGTATCACCTGAAGGACGTGATTGTTGGCAAGATATATTTTCTACTTGTTCGTATTAAAATCAAGCACATGGAGCTTTCTATAATACGACGCGAAACAACTGGCTCCCCACCGAATCAGTACAACGAGAGCGAAACGATCACAAAGTTTGAGATCATGGATGGCGCTCCGGTTAGAGGTGAGCATGTACAGGTAGTTTCCTGCGCTCGTGGCTGACCATTTCTTAGGAGAAACCATCCCCATTCGGCTGTTCCTCGGTGGCTTTGATCTCACACCGACATTCCGTGAAGTGAACAAGAAGTTCAGCACGCGTTACTACCTGAATCTCGTGCTCATTGATGAAGAGAATCGCCGGTACTTCAAGCAACAGGTATGATGCGTCATTTTCTGTTGTTCTGGATTTTCTGACCTCGATAAACAGGAAATAACGATATTTAGGATACCAGAGGTACGTTGCGAAGCCTTATATTCTGTTTTCATGGACTAACTATTTCGAGCAGAACTAGCTATTACTGCGCTGCATGCTTCTTGTACTCACAGTGTCATCTAATCATGCTGGCTTCTGCCTTTTACCCATAACAATCCTTTCAATTATCGCAAGTCTGAGACATTGCTACGGAGGGGTAAATCAAATGGTATTACAGTAAGACTGTCCGATTCTGAAAAGTTAAAGGAGTCACGGCTAGTCTAATACACCCTTCGCTCCCCAACCCCGTCTCTCCTCAACTCTGTCTTAACTTTTAAGGATCTACTTGCCCGTTTAGTTTTCGCAACGCCTGTTCTCGGTTGAACGCTGACCGGTCCTTGTGCGCAGATGTTACATACTCCCGATCAAATGAGAGTCCAGCAACAGCTGGCGCAGGTGTCGTGGGCACTCCAACGTTCATACGCGTAGTAATCTGCATTCCACGCTGTCCTACTGGTGCTGCAGATCCACTCCGATCGTCGTTTAAGGTTTCTTCGCTCGACCGGGACATCACGTCGCCAGGATCGGCAGATGCGCAGATTATCGTTCCTCCACCATACGCTTTGATGCTCGCAGATGATTGGGAGCGTGCAAAGGTGGACCACTTTGAAGAACGAACACCATGGACATTGCTTGCACGTTTGAACAACGGAAGAAATGACAGCTGTCTCGGCGTGCCCCAGTTCTCGTTGTTCGTCTTGGCAGTCGGGGAATAAGCAGCGACTCCTGTCCGTGTCGGTGCTACGGGGAACTGGACTGGATAATTGCCGCTGTTTGGTATTGCAAGTCCTCCCCATGATGACATTGGTCCTTCCGCGCGCGCATGGGTGCGCTGCGGGATAGTTATATGCGGAGGTAGCCGTGGGCGTTTCATGGACTCGCCAGCGTAGGATGCTACACTTTTAGCAGCTGCATCCTCTTCGCTAGGTGGCTGTGCAGTATCATGACGCATGCTCGGCTGACGCAGGATCCCAGCAACTGGAACTTCCTCGTTCCCGTCATCCTTGTCTCTTTGACTAAGTATGGACCCGCGGTACTTGTCAGTACGGGGGGACACGTTGGGAGAGGGAGGGGCGATCTCGTAGACGACGCTCATGTCGTCATCAATGATCTGCGCAGACTGGTGCCGAGCGTTGCTCTTGAAGGGGAAAGTAGCATTGCGGGATGGTGGCACTTCTGCGGCCGTGTCCTGGCCAGATTGCCTCCGCGCCTGCACTCCAATGTCATTTGCATGAAGAGCCTGCTTGGGAGTAGGGAGTGCGGAAAAGCGAATGTGCACGAGCGGCGCCTGGCCACCTTCATCGTGCAATGTTACACGTTTATTTGCCGTGCACCCTTCCACATCTTTCTCAATTAAAGAGAACTCGTTAGACAGGCCTGATGATTGTGAAGACCGTGTGCTCATGTGTCGATTGGCTATGAGCGAGTGGAAGGTCGATAAAGGTTTGCCGCGACGCCACAAGACCAGTTCCTTATTGAGGAGCTCGAAGTTTTCGTTTTCATCCATTCTGTGCATTGAATATGAGCGAACTCCGCAACATGTTATCGAGGAAACCTACCCCTTCAATGCACCAATAATGAGGGAACCCCTGGCAACGAGTCGTAGGATTCTTCTGATAAGTGGAACGGCAAGGCCGCCCGACGTAAACCCAACGATGCACTCAATGGCTCCCAGCTTAATGCCACTAGAAATCCATGCAGTGCCGTTGAAAAAATGGTGCTCGTCGGTATGCTTTGTGTCGATGCGCCGCTGATCGATAAAGGCTGTAAAGAGCCGGTAAAAAGCGAGGAAGGACAATAAACACTGGTAGGTCGTATACAGTCCAAGTGACAGCTGGCCAAGACCTAGCCACAGCGATTCGCCCTTGCTGGTGAAATCGATCACAGGCGAGTCCTGCGAAACGGATAAATTCTCTGACGACATATCAGCCAAAGATAACAGGAATGAATCGAATTGCTTACGAATAGACACTCCGACCGATGCCACGACATTTATCAATACAACCACAGGAATAAGACCCGTGAGTAGGTATTTGGCTGCAGGTTGCTGACGGAGAGGGAGGTAGGTGATAAATTCCATACGACTCAGCCAAAGTAGATACGAAGTGTAAAAAAGTATAGGAACAAAAGAGACAGATCCTGTAGCATTGAAAGAGTAGGTGTAGGTCTCAGTATTCATGCTGTCTGGTGGACATGGTCACATACCAAGGAATAGGTCGATCGCTTTAGAAGTAGTAGGCTGAACTCCGCGCAGCGGGTATAACGTGCGATAACAGGTCGACCAGCGCCAGGATAAAATAGAAAATGCCGTCTGCGGCCAGCAATAGGTGCGCCCTACAGGTGAGGCCGTTAGCCAATCAACGTGACAGATAGTGATAGATATTAAGGGTACCGTCGCGAGGGACGGCACAGAAACGTTGAGCGCTCACGCACCTCCTCGACCTCCAGGTCAGAAAAATCAAAAACACGCATAAAAAGAACTCGATAAGAGGGGGGATGGTGAGAGCGTGGATTTGAATGGGGTTCAGGGGAACGCAGCGAAGATTTTCTGCAGGGAGCAGACAAACTATAGAGCCAGATGGACTCATGCTAGCGAACAGCGGCTCAAAGATGAGGGTTTAAGTATTACAAGCTTGTGGTGAGTGTTAGTAAATGTAAAGAATGTGGACCGAAACCAACAGTAACGGCTGGAGGAGCAGTAACAATGCAGATACTTGCTGCAAAATCGGCAGGGAGGCTCAGCCTAGATGATGGGAGGATATATAAAGGGTCATAGAGTCATCGATGCATCGTCGAGCGACCTTTGAACGTTGACGATTGATATGATCATTGCATCATGATAACAGTGGCAACTGTGACAACCGGATATTGGGTTGGTACGTGGCAAGAGGTGATCGACGTTATTGAAATTTGCCTTATGTGTACAATGTAGTTCCCAGCCGTTGTGTCCTGTTGTGTTCTAACTTCTGCCTCATCAGTACTTCGCTCGTCTCATTAATAGGGAAAAGGAGTGTCTCACGAGCACATATATCGGCCAATCGGTGCAACACAGCAGAGGTGCAGTCCGGTGAGATCCCACCGCCCCCTCGGCTCAACCCATAGCACGCAGGTAATTACAAGTTACGCCCTGCAGACGCTAGTGACTCTCCTCGTTTCTCGTCTAGCTATTTGCAACGTCATGGCAATAACAGATATTACACACTACCAATAACAGCCAATGGCCTAGTATAATAGCAGGTAGAGGTAAATTGTTGTGGGGTTAACCACGTGGCTTCAGATCATGGTGGAAGTGTTAGTTCCCCGGCTCCAAAACTGAGGCAATTGAGCGACAAACTTGATCGAGGCTGTATCAGGTTGTGTCAGAAGTAAATCCGGGGACACCAACTCCATGTACTCGCGTTCCACATAGACGCAATTTGAATAACTACGGATACTCCGCGGGGTGCATATGCGTTGATGCTATCGACCGCGATGGAGGTTTCCTTAGAAGGCAGCTGACCCAGGTCCGCAATTGAGCTCCTCGGTCACCTTTCTCTTGCCCTTTGAGTTTTGAAGGGCTTTCATGGAGCAAGATGCGCTTCGTAGCAACTGTATGCAATGCGAAAGATGGCTGATCAGCAAAGGCGGTGACAATTCATGGAATATACAACACAGTGGTAACCTGGACACAAAGAATTCCCGAACTCCGCGGTGAAAGAACAGCTTGGACAGAAGTGTGTGCTCCTGTGTGCTCCCAAGAGTAGAAGACGTTCGAAAAGGCTATGCGAGAATATCGGGAAATTTCAGTTCGTCTAGCAGCGAAATGGGACGTTGACATTTGACACTACCATATTTATTGCGCGCTTCTAATCTTGTTTAGCGCCGCTCCACATAAGTAAAACCTCCGCGAACGATACAGACGGCTGCGGCGGATCATCATAATATGAGCACATGAAGTAGCGGTATGGAGGCCTCCGAGTCTCCGACAGCCATTCGAACGACTCAAAACAGTAGAGGATCCCGCAATGTGACTGACTCAAGTGTGTGCGAGTGAATGTTAATTCATGGAGATACCATCCGCACGAACAGACAAACTTTAGTCACTTACTAGTGTCATCAAACACCATAGAATGGCGGATATAATCGCCGGGTCATGACAGATGTCATGGGTTTAAAATATTCCGGATCTAGGACACGAGGTGGAGGGGCGTTTCGTTAAAACGCAGTGACAGATACTGACAGACGCCGTTTAGTACGGTTCATGACAGGCTGTCACGAAATATGTATGATCAGATCAGTGGCAATAATGATAACACTTCGCAAGCGGATGCACGTACTCCACGTAAATCGAACGGTACAACTCAGTGCGAGTAGTGTGCTATGAGCACGACGACAAAAATAAGTAGTCCACGACAACAGGCACAAGTAAGCCGACGTGAGGTAGGTCGTCTTCAACAACTTGGTTGCAGCTTGGTACTTGTCAGATTTACTTATCCCTGACTAAGCCGGATCAAAATCCCACGGGTGAATTTGCAGAGGGCATACGAATGGATCGAAGTAGATCGAAGGACTAATAGTGTTTGATCTCCAGCAGCTGGTAGTTGTTTGCGCAACATACGCCATGGTGGTGAGGGACCAGTTACATCCATTAATTTGGTATTGAACCATTCCAGAAAATATCTGTTCTCCAACATGCTCCTTCGGTACACCTACCTGCACGTCCTGGAGACCCTACGCCAACTTCCCGCAATCTCGATCCCTTAATGCACCCATTTGCTCGTGCTCGCGAGCGAAATCGTGCTTTGAATGCTTCCAAGATGGACAGATTGTTTGCGAAGCCATTCGTAGGGGCTCTCGAGGGCCACATAGATGCGGTCGAGGTGTTATGCAAAAAGCCTGGATCATTGAATACAGTTGCCAGTGGTAGCTGGGATGGGGGTGCGTTCAGAAATTGACCCGGCTAACGATTTTTCATGTTCAAAACACTCCCCTCCAGGTGTAATTTTGCATAATGTTTCCGAGCGCAAACACATCCGTCGAATACAAGGCGCTCATAAGGGCAAAGTATCGGGCATTTGCTTTGCCCAAGACGACCGGCTACTGAGCTGCGGTGTGGACAGCAACATCAAACTTTGGGATGCGAGCCCGCAAAATGATATAATGGTTGGTTTCTCAGTTACCAACAAGCTTCTTGCGTATCCATTCCAGTATATCTAGGAGCAGCGCCCGTTAAACGTATATCCTGGGAAATCGCCATTCAAGTACGCTGTTCTAACGCGCTGTATACATCTGATTCACTCGTTCCTTCACAGCTCAATAGATCATCACCGTTCGGATCCACTTTTTGCTACAGCTTCAAACATTGTTCAAATATGGGACGAAACGAAGTGGGCGCTTTCCCATCTCCATACTCGTGTCTCAGCTGACTTGCTATCTAGGAGCGCTGCAATATCCAATCTAACATTCCCTACCTCTACCGAAACCATCACGTCTGTGCGATTCAATTTGAGTGAAACAAGTGTCCTCGGTAGCATTGGCTCGGACCGAACTTTCACGCTTTATGATATTCGTACAGGAAAGGCAGAGCGTCGTGTGGTCATGCAGATGCGATCAAACGCACTTGCATGGTCGCCGACCTTCCCAACGGCTGTCCTACTCGCATCCGAGGATCACAACCTATACACGTTTGATGTCAGACAACTGAAAACGCCCACTCACATCTACAAAGCACATGTTGCAGCAGTTATGAGCTGCGATTGGAGCCCGACTGGATTGGAATTTGTTAGCGGTGGATGGGATCGGACAGTAAGAATATGGAAGGAGGGTCAGGGCACGGGACCAGAAGTATATCATACTAAACGGATGCAAAGGTAAGCCCATGTAGTATCTCCGCTTATCGGCTTGTTCACGTTCCACGCGAAGGGTTTCATCATCCATATTCACTTCCGATGCGCGCTTTGTGCTGACGGGCTCCGATGATGGTAATGTACGGATATGGAAAGCTAAAGCTTCAGAAAAGCTTGGTATCATCACAGCCCGGGAGCGCGCCGCAATCGAATATCGCGAAAGCTTAAAAGACCGATGGAAGCACGACAACGAAGTTGGCAGGATTCAACGGTAATAACAATTCTGCTCGTTTTGACTCATGCTTACTATCCACACAGCAAACGACACTTGCCAAAGCCGGTTTACCAGGCTGCGAAGCTCAAACGCACAATGCTCGATACACGCGCCGTCAAGGAGGAGCGTCGGCGGAAACATACGCGTGCCGGGGAGAGCAAACCAAACGCAGAGCGCAAAAAGGTGGTTATTACGGAGCAGACTTGATTGTACGCTCGAATACCTGCATTTTTGTCATGGAGCAGTGCATTTCCATAAACACAGTCATGGGCTCTCGGATCTCAGCTAACATCTACAACCCCTGGGCATTTGAAAATGATGTGTTAGAATCTTGACCCGTCCATTGCGCAGGGAGCATAAACAATTGATGTAGAGGATCTGTTAGTTAGATGCGAATCGAGCTCTCTGCTGCACGGATTGTAGATAACCAAGCAAGGACTCGCAACATAGTTTATGAGGCAGCTCTGGCGTGGCCCCTTGATGCCAGATGATAACGATGGTGACTGTTGACCAGTCGACCTTGTAACACATCCTCACCTTGCATATCGTCGTGACAATACGAGTGAGGCACCAGTATACAAGTACTTCCTGCTTGGGGAATTGCTAATGTCCACCGTGATCATTAATACCATGTGGATGTGCAAATCTGGCTTGACTACAGCAGTATGAGAGTATGACGAGCAGCAGCCTGTTCTTAGATGATGGTTGTAATACAAACAGCCTCATCGGATGATGCGGTCACGGTGAAGAGGAAGGGGTGTTAAAGAGTGTTAAAGTTGTCGCTGGCTAGGGGTCTACTACCGCGTGCGGACCTTAAGCTTCACCTCGGTTTCGACCGTCAGACTCGTCACGATATTGATGTTCAAAGCTGTATGGCTGCTATTGTTCCACTAGTCTCCGCTGTGGAAACACGATAAACAATAGGAATTTAATATTCAACGTTGATGGCTATTACCCCACCATCCACGGCAAATGCCCTATAAGTACTCACACCTAGACTCGTAACCAGTCTGGACTACGGTCTTTGAGGTTGTTAAGTGTTTGACGTCTGACAGCTTCGCCACTCGACTTGTCCGTGGTATTAGTAAGCCAGGCTGGTCACGAGCCTAACTCACACCAACATTCAGGTGGTTGGTTAAAGCAGGTCTTTAAATATTCTCTCCCAGCTGGTCTTCATGAATACCCAGATACCCCTTGTATATGTACATAGCTCCAATAAGGGCCAGGCCTCGGATGACGAGTACTTCTATTTTCCTTCCCACATACAGCTAGGTTCTGATTAGGGTTGAAACTTCACAGTGGCAATTTGTCGAAGTCCGCAAACTTCGCAAGACTCATCATGGTCGTCGTGACCTCAGTCATCCTCGCCGACCCAATCATTAGGAGTAACTCTGGCGGTAAGACCCACCAGAGGTGCTCCTAATGATCTTCGAGCATGTTTACGAAGATAATATGCTTAACGGAGAGTGGATTCCTGGTAGCTCGCAGTCTCGTACTCAGTTTCCATTCGCTCCCGCGGCCGTATGTAAGGACTGGAGAAACGTTCTGGAGTTGGTGCCAAGGTTCTGGACACGTATCATCATCAACCTCGACACTACAAAGCTTTCGGGTGTCGACGGATACCTCCATCTCTCCGGAAATCTCCCTTTCGAAATCACCGTCATGCGAGAGTTAGAAACCATTCGTTGGTCACGTGGCATGTGACCAACGAATGGTTTCTAACTCTCGCACAAATAATGATGACGAGGGCTCTCGAGCTGCCACAGTCATGGCACGGAGCGTTCTCCATCTACATCGCTGCAAGTCTTTGTGTTTTCAGCTCCTCCATAGCTCGTCTCTGCCTGCTCTTCGCCATTTGGACGCCAATGCACCCCTCCTTCAGCAGCTGAAGCTGCAATGTGGGATCGATGATGGCGAACACCCCCTGGTAGGCAGTGAAGTCCCTGAGCGCTGGAGCTTCTTTGCTCCAGCGCTTCGGCACCTCTTTCTCAACGGGCGCAATTTCCGTGATGCTTGCGCCCTTCACTGGGTCGAACGACTTCCAAGCCTAGGGTGCTTCCCACAGGAATAACGCGAGACACATAGGGCCTATGTGTCTCGCGTTATTCCGGTGGGAAGCACCAAAGAGATTTACACCTGCACGATGTTTTGCTCGTCCTCGACAGGCTCCATCGTCGCTTTGGAAGACTCCAAATGCTGACTCTTCAAGACGTCTCATTCGATGGCATCCTCACGCGGGAGGGTGGCTACGACATTCATATCGAAGCTATGAGCCTGCAGTCTGTCAGCCTCTCGACCGCCCGTGCCATCTTTATGTCCAAGACCGGACCAGCCCCACGCCTTGTGCACATCAAGCACGAGCATGCACCCATATTGTATATTTGCTTGACTCAGGCCGACACCCTCGTACTGGAAGGTCCTTTCACACGCATGGCTGAGGGTATCAGTATCTGGGATGGCAGTCATCTTTCCATTAAAAACTGTCCCAGCTTCGACGATCGCACCATTCGTGACATCTACCGCTCATGGGATCCAGACAAACTCGCGTCCCCGAGCTGGTCCCGATTAGAGATAGAAGATTGCGCGGAGTTCTCCGCAGATGCGCTTCTGGACTTGGTCGATGCACGCAACGATGCGGTGAAACGAGCGCGGAATAAGGACCCTACCTCACAAGCCGTTATCAATAACTTGCTGGTTCTGCAGGTCCATGGGGGACCTCCCATCTCTCCGGGGGTCGTAGAGTTATTCCAAGCGAGAATGCTGGTATTCGGATGGCATGAAGCAGCTACGGGTATAAGCCATTAGCAGAGCATAGGTATGGATATTATGCGTCACTATTGATACACAAGCTGAGGGCGGATGTATTACTTTTTTCTGTTGCAACTCATCTCTCAGAACACACATTACTTAGCAGAATGGTTATTTATGTAGGATACGAGGCGAACGACCACGATATTATACCAGTTTAAATGCTAACGGGGATCTCGAAATTTTGTATGATGACAAGTATGACATATGCGTACGGATCAAATCCAACATCGTACAAGAGGCTCTAATACTACGCAGCAGTGGTCATACCCATATGTTACATGCAATTGACAAACAGTGATATGATCTCGTTCGACTCGGAACACTACGTGCAGGTCTGACTAACTGCATATGTAGATAGTTAAAGCAGTTGAAGGTAACGCATCGAGAAAATAACTTTTGTGAGATTCGCACACGAGTTACTGCAAAGGTTACTATCTATGTCTAGCGAGTGGAAACTTCATGGGGACTCCATAGAGCGAACGAGCGCCATTACGAGTCATAACGTAAGTATATCACAGGAATGATCTACATACTCCGCAGCACCACAGAATCAGATACCGCTGAGCGCTGAACCGTGGTAAACCCATGGTAAGAAGGAACGACTATCCTCATTCGTCTATGGTCTATCTAGGGGAGATTATGGTAAATTGCACGCTAGATACTCTATGATCCTCCATAATGCTCCGAGTCAAAGAAACGGCGCAAAATACAAACGACACAGTTCCCCTTCTTGGATAGCGGTTCGTTAGAAACAGCTAATGACACAGGAGGAGGAAAGCTATTTTCAGTATGAGGAGCAGTACAACAGGAGGTATTAGCATTTGAGCCGACATCATGATGGAACAAACAACAGCGAAGGCCAGAAAACTTCGCAAAGCTGTACCCTGTTTGGGTCGGTCCAGGGATATCACATGTATGATCTACTCCGCAGCTCGTACTTGCTCTTCAGGAAAGCTGCTATTTCTTGGGCTGAAAGAAAATCATTACGATGACATGAACATGACTTCAAAAGACAATGTGTCACATACCAAGCTCCTCTGGTGATTCTTGTGGAATCTGAGCGACAGACATCAATCAAGCTTTTCACAGGAGGTGAAACATCGGCTTACTAGATGTCCAGCAGAGTAGATTACCACATTAGACGAATTAGCAGGTCTTCGCCACACCCGGATCTTCGTGGCTTGTTCGCCCCTCATCCTAAAATGAAAGTCAGTAGAGCTGAGATTATCACCAGGAATAACGCACCCCTTGTCCCCGGGCTTCCCTGGAACAACCCAACGTAGTTCTATTCGCTCGTCTAACCTGTCCAGCAGCTCCCATGCTTCAGGCGACCCTGCGCGACCTGCGAATACCAATGCCTCAAGTAGACCTGACATCTTCAGCTTCACGCCCCCTCGTGAATCCTCGCACAGCCCATATGTAACATATAGCCGTAGGACATCAGGATGCCAAGCTCCAAAGAATGGAGACACCTCGAATGAGCGTAATGCCTCCTCACTTATGACCCCTTACTTAGACGCTTAGAGGTCACTCGCACAACATCACGACTCACCGCGATGACCAGCTTTCCCGCCTTGCAAGGGCACCGGGCACCCTAAACGCAACGGAATTGGGGGGATAGGAGCCGTTTTGGACAATTGCTGGATCCACGAGAATCATGGAGGAGACTAGTGCAGGGAAATTGACAGCCGCTAGTACCCTGTATTGAATATAAAACTGGATCAAAGTATTGATGCTGACAAAAACGTACGAAGCACAACCCCCAAATGAATGCCCGACAATAACAAGTGAACGGGACGAAAATCCATCAGTCTTCCGGTATTCACTGATAGTCTCCGGCAGAAGAGGCAGATGAGTGGGTAAAGCCTCCGAAGATGCATCTTCCGGTAAATAGTGTAACAAGAAGTGTGCAATATCCCGCGCACTATCTAGCCAATCATCTAGTGACAAAGGTTCGACTTAGCCTTTGAATGTGACGCGTTATACAGACAAGGTGCTTCACGTATGCCACCGAGATTTGTCTCGTTGACCAATGCAGCATCACCGTGCTGAACAGCCTCCCAAGACCACACCTCGTCGATCAGTGAGGCTGAGGGTGACGATAATAGATATCGCAAGGTTGTTTCCCATGTCTATATTATATTCAGTGGAGTCAGGATGTGTGCCAAGTAGATGAGTACCTCCTTAGGAAATCCATTTGCATGAGCAAGGAACAATGTCAATCCCTTCTTCCCATCTTGAACTTTCTTCGCATATCGGTTAGCACAGTTCCACAAAAGCTTCTCGCTTCTTTCTCCACTGAACCTTCCCTGCAAGAAATGCTCTTGTCGCTCAGTAAGTTCAACGGAAAACCGCTCAATGTCTCGCCTCCGTTCTGAGGCATTCGTCGAGAATTCAGGGGCCACGGGCAATGGTATGTCCGGAGTTAGTCTTGGACAAGCAGCAGGGACGAGGTGGGTGCTAACAATATAATTGTCGTTGAACAGCTCGTTCCGGGGAGGTGACGGTAAGTGAGGCTTTTCCAAGTCTTCGCCATGCGTGCGAAATGGCAAGAATGGCCTAGGGTTCACTGTCGTCCACTGGGGAGTTGGTTCAAAAGGATATGTCGAAGTCATGCTTGCAGTCATCGTCATTCTAGGGAACACGTTAACGCTGTCAAACGATCGTTCGTCGGCGTTCGGGCAAGTACTAATATGTAGTCCTGGTGCGTGGAAATCTGTTCAGCTGGCTACGTTGAAGTTTGGGAATCGGGAGGGTAACTTCGGCTTCGGAGTCCGCGAAATGGCATCACAAGAAACACTTTCCCAAGAGGGATTATAACCAAACTTCCGAGTCGGTGGTTGAACAAAAGTAGCGGTCTCATAACTTGAAGTGCGATCAGATAAGTAGAAGGCCATAGGGTAAATACGAGCTGCCAAGTGCGGCATGCCTACGTATAGCCTCTCCAGACTCATCGGAATTTCGTGCGGTGATTATTAGTACGACACTCAGACGGTGAACAAGTTTCCTGCCGGCGCTAGCAGGCCGCAGCTCGGCCCTCTACTGGTTAACCGGTTACGGAGTACTGAAACTAGCACTTTAGTCCGACCGGGCCGTTGCTTGACTGACCGTGACGGCGAATGTAAGCGCGGTGATTGTTCAATTCAATCAGAGATTCAGCACAGTACTGGTCATATACCTCTAGAGTCATATACCGACTGCGGCTAGCTGCATAAACTTTCATCCAGTTCCACACATAGGCTCAGTAATGATGGGCCAATAACACGTGTGGTGTTAATATCGTGGTTCGTCGTTTCAGGACACGGTTTCCAGTCATTGACGTGTTTTACACCGAAGGCATTAATGACAACCGTGGGCAGGTCAGCTGCGTTCATCATATGTATCTGTCTATCGAAGACTCGATTTAAAATGGTTCACGTAGCCCTGGTGGAACTATTTACACTATTACAGTGCCACGGTTCAATGGCGATGGCTGTCCCTTGTCGCTGATGCTGTGTTGACGCGTGTTCCGGAGGATCTTCCATTGCCAACTCGAGTGACGTCGTGTGCAATAAAAAAAAGCGAACCCTGGAGTTTATGGGAGACGTTTATTCTTGCCATAAAGAAAATCAGCGACTCAGCGTCGTGCCCGCCTCTAGTACTGACGGTACGTTGTCGAAGATCTATATTTCCGATCGTGTAAAGGCTGACCGCCGAACTATGAATAGGTATAGAAATGCATCGCAACTTTAATTCTGAACTGAGATGTCAGTCTTGTTATTTTAATCATATGTTCGAAAATCTCATACTCCTGCTATGAATAGGTATGGAGGGGTATCGCTTTACATCTGAACTAGGATGCTAGTCCCATCATTCTAATCATGTGTTTGAACACCTGACGCCACTCCCTGATGAAAATTCAATGTCTTGCCATTAAAGGCGTAAGTGCTTTCCATCGTGTTCTACGATGACAGATATAGATCGCATCGATAATTCAGAACATAACAAACTTAGTCGTCCGTCGTGTTACCTGTCGCGGGGGAAACGATGTGGCCTTCGTGTCCTTGGAGGTTTATGTTTATCTGGTGCGTTATACGTCGACTGTCATTCGCCCCGGTGTGGTCGCTGATCATATATCGTGGGGACTAGATTGTTACGACTAGTGCTAGTTGGACGATACTGAGAACGTGCTCATGGAACACCTGAACGTGTATCCTGATCTTTATTTGGAGAAGTGAACGAGGTGTATGATTGCAACGGGACATAATACAAGATGGTCTTGCGAATACACAGGTGTACTTATCGATATCATGGGATGATGGAACAGACAACAGGCGTCCTCCGACAGGTGTATTGGTGAGTGTTGAGTGTTCTCAATACGATTGAAAGTGGCAGACGCCAGTACGTAGTCGTGTGTGTTGCTTGATAAGATCATTGAGTTCATCCATCGATTCCAGACGAACTGTGCGCGTCCCTTGTCTTAACGTCATTTCAGCGGAGGGTAAAATAGGACCCCACAATTCCGATTTAGCGACTTGGTATTTGCCAACCTTGCGGGGACTGCGGCAACAAATACCAGTGCGTTGCTGCATCTCCTGCGCGCCTCATCATGTAGCCCCATTGTGCCTCATTGCTTTTTAAGGACACGGCCTCCGCCCACTAACGGACTGTACTAATTTGCTAAATATGTTAACGAAAGTGGGTTCCTTGGTTAGTTCAGCCATGTAGGTTGTATGCTGTGCCCCGCTCCTCGCATGCTGCTTCGTAAAGTCACTTAAAAGACCTGTGGCAGTTTCCCCTGCCGATAGGAATGCAACAAGCGAGAGGTTCCCCTGGACGGCTCGGGACCGCCGCGGTAATCCAAATGAGACCATTCTGTCATCAGATATCTGTCAACTCAGGCTCTGGTCAGGTACTGAGTACTGATGGAGCCATGAGGACAGCCTGTTCCATCAATATTGTCGATTAAGCGGTGATGCGACAATGATGGACCTGATGTTGAAACACGAGAACAGCGTGCACCCAGAGCGGGTACAGGATGTGGACGATGACGCTTGGCAGTAAGTCTAAGTATCGTGTACAGAAATAACCATCAAAATGAGGCGCAATAAAGACTTGCCGATACACAGCCGACCGCTATCTGATATGATGTAGGGGGCGCAGCCTTGGTGATGGGAGGAAAGACCCGGCCGCATCAGAAAACAGCCATCCATGGTAAACTTGAAGGGTAACGATGATAGTAGGTAACGATGTAACGATCGTGGGAATGACTGCTATAGAGAAACAATATACTTAAGGTTGCCTTGTCATCATTTTCTAATCGTGGTTCTCCCCATCCCCTACTTCTCTATCACCTTAAGCTGCAGGCAGGTCCTTCCTTTCGTTATACGCGCAGGTCGTTCTTTGTATCATCCATCCCTTGATCGTAACAACCCATGTCCTTCAAACGGTCTTCCGGTCTTGACTTCAAAGATCGCAACCCATTCAGAGACCAGGACCCCTTCGTCGATGGCGCGGGTGACTATGCACTCAATTCCATAGCACCGAACCACCTCCAGCGCAACAAAGCGGAGCGCCTTCGCCTCCAGGGTATCCAGCAGCCTCTACCAAATGCTGGCATCGGTGCACCCAAAGTTCCCGATGGTCCTCGTACTCTCGGTCAAAAGTTTGACTGGTGGATGATTAACGAGGGTGGAAAGCGCCTCTTTTTCTTCTCTTGGATTTTTTTCCACATGCTTGTTATTGCATTCGGGTTCATGAACTACCAGCTCAGTGACGATCTCACCGGAGCCCGCGCGACATTTGGCATCACCTATCGTAAGCATTCAAGACTATCGTGCAGGTTTCCTTCTTCTAATATTGCCACAGCTATTGCGAGAGCTGCAGCACTTGTACTACACACCGATGTCATCTTCATTCTCTTACCAGTCTGCCGAAACTTCATCTCCCTCCTTCGAAGGACACCCCTCAATCAGTTTATTCCGTTCGACAAGAACATAACCTTCCACAAGGCAACCGCCTGGTCCATGGTTATATTTACTGTCATCCACATCGCCGCCCACATGCGCAACTTTTGGGTGCTTGCCCTCGCTGATCCAAGTGCAAATACTTTTGGCAAACGCGTGCTCGTTTTCTTGCAAGCAAATTTTACCACCGGTCCCGGTGCTACGGGTTGGATCATGACCGCTGCCCTGGGCATCATGGTCTGGTTCGCCATGGAGAAAAGGCGCCGTGCCAACTTTGAGAGGTTCTGGTACACCCATCACTTGTTCGTTGTCTTTTTCCTCGCTTGGCAGTTCCACGGTATGTGGTGCATGATCAAGCCGGACAGACAACCGTTCTGTTCCTTCAACTCCATCGGTGTCTTCTGGGTATGTAAACTTTGACAAGTAAATTTTATGCCGTCCCTTGACAACGACTTTTTCAGCGATACTGGCTTGTCGGTGGTCTCATTTGGACGTATGAGCGGATTTTGCGTGAAGTTCGCTCACGTCACAAGACGTTTATCTCCAAGGTCATCCAGCACCCGTCCAAAGTCATTGAAATCCAAATCAAAAAGGAGAAGACCACTACACGGGCAGGGCAGTACATCTTCATCTCTTGCCCAGAGATTTCCTACTTCCAGTGGCACCCCTTCACGCTTACGAGGTAAGCCTCCTCTTTGATCGGGTTTGCAAATAAAGTCTTATAATAATAATACAGCGCTCCTGAGGAAGATTACATTTCTGTGCACATCCGTGTCGCCGGTGACTTCACCTCTGCGCTTGCCAAGGCTCTAGGCTGTAACTTCGACTCCAAGGAATCCAAAGATGTCGACGCCAGTGGTGGAAAGGTCATTGGAACGAACACAAACCCACCACTCAACCGAGTCCTCCCTCGTGTCATGGTTGATGGTCCATTCGGTAGTGCTAGCGAGGATTTCTTGAATTACGAGACTGTCCTTCTCGTCGGCGCTGGCATTGGTGTCACGCCCTTCGCTTCGTGCGTATCACATCACTCTTCTACTAGATGACGTTAATGACAGTGTCAATTCAGCATTCTGAAGTCGATCTGGTACCGCATGAACAACCTGAACAACTCCAAGCCTACCCGTCTCTCCAAGGTCTACTTCACCTGGGTCATCCGTGACTTTGGCAGCGCCGAGTGGTTCCACTCGCTACTGCAGGCCATCGAAGAGCAGGACACGTCTAACCGGATCGAGATCAACATCTACCTCACTGCCAAGATCAAGGAAGATGACATGAATAACATCATCGTGCGCTGCGCCCCTGTTTTCGGGGGTATCCGTATTAATTGCATTTTTTTTAGGTTCAAGATGTCGGTGCAGAGAAGGACGCTATCACTTCTTTGCGTGCTCCCACTCACTTCGGCAGGCCAAACTGGGACAGGGTGTTCGGTTCCATAGTCGAGAAGCACCCCGAAACTGACGTTGGTGTGGTTCGTAGCTCGTCTTTTACTTTTAAAGTCACATCCGCTCACCTGTCCTTCACCAGTTCTTCTGTGGGCCCCCAGTGCTCTCCAGGCAGCTCCATCAGATGTCCAACAAATACTCCAATCCCAAAGGCACGCGTTTCTTCTTCGGCAAGGGTGCGTTTCCGCTTTTCTCTCTGTTGCCAGGCTCAGCTCACAGGTTTTTTGCAGAGAATTTTTAGGATGGCTTGTTGCTCTGGATACAGTGCTGTTGCATCCTGTAATCGTGTTCCTCTCCTTGGTTGTATTTATGAGTAATGTTATGAATCTGGATGACCAGGATAACAATAATGCAAGGGATTACTACCGCTGACCTATGCTGTGGGTAGATAACAGGGTATCATGATCTAAAGTAGGGGGCTGTAGGCTGCTGTAGGGGGGCGCTATGATACGAAGTATACGCAACTAATTATTTGACCTCAATTACGAGTGTGTTGTTGCTTGGATATATAAGTAGATTGTCGTGAAGGAAACCAAACGAGATGTAACGGGATCTCGTTCAAAACGAATCAGTCGCCAGGCGGAACCTATTCGGATTCTCCACTAACCACGACGGCGGCGGCGTCCCCCACAAACTCTCATACGCGCTCATCACCTCTCCACACACGGTCGGTAAGGTGAACGTGACCTCGTGCTGGTCACACGAACACTTCTCGAGCTCCCCAGCCTCCACGAACGGCGTCTCCAATGCGTGGTAAAGCTCCTCCTTATCATTGACATGGTATACCTGGCACCAAACCTCCACCAGCTTACGCACAAAATCGCCCATGTTGCCCTCGCCGCCATCAACGAGCACGACCATCAAGCAATCCGCGATCTTCTCCTGGCTCCACCCCGACGGCTGTGCCTCCTCCAGGGCATCGTCCTGGAGGCGCACGACGTCGCGCGTCTTCTCCCATGGTACGGACGCGAGCGCGGACCGGCTCCGCGCGTGTCGCTTCCGCGAGGTCCACACGACCGGCCGCGAGCGGATGACGCGCCCATCCGCGCCCTTGCGCAACATCACCATGAGGTCGGGATGTCGGATGCAGCCATTGACAAAGGCTTGTGCCTTGGCGTCGTTCAGAGATAGGGCGGCGTACAGGGATAGGTTGCGCTTCGTCTCCTCCCAGATGGGCCCGAAGGACTGAGAACCGTTATCCGTGGAGATGATAGAGTGACGCGGCGAGGAGAGTGGTATGTCGCTTGGAATGAAACCCGCCAAGAGTAGTTCTTTTGCACCGTCAAAGCCGTAGTCGTACTTTAGACACCCTTGGGTGAGGGGTGTCTGAGAAAACAGGGCAAATCGAGTTATGGCAATGATTTCGTCCGTCTGGGAAACCGGAACATAGGCTACTGCTCACGGATCGACTGTATAGATACGTACCGTCTTACACGTCATGCGGAGGCAGGAATAGCACTGATAAATTGCCATCATATGGCCCCAGGCGTGCAAAGGCCACTCCTCTCCGCTGGCGTCCTTGAATATTTTGCCCCCCAAGACCATGACATAGTCGCCTTCGCTGTTGGCCCGCAGAACGTCGTCCACCGCATCTCTGATATCGTGGACGCACAAAGTCTTGACAGCATTCCAGATCTTTTCCAAGGTTACCAAGTCCAGGTTATCATCGCTGAGAAGTGCCATGACGTTATCGTAGCTCTGGGACAAGAACATAAGGGCTGGCTCTGTGAAAATTGCGCGGCGCACATAGGCATATATGACTTCTAGTCGTTCGTCGTGGTACCTCGAGGTGGAAGGGGCGCAATACCGGGCTAGACGGGACCTAATCTTCTCCAGGAATTCTACCGCTTTCTCGCGCAGTACCGCCTCCAGAGGATCCTCGATAGCTGCACCCCGGTCGTTCTCTATAGAGTGGAGGGACGCGTCACGACCAAGAGACTCGTCGCCATAGCCTGAGCAGTCTGCCGATTCGTGAACATCTGGCTCGCGATCCAACACCCAAAGCGCGTTCTGTGACTGTAGGATGAGTTGATAAGCCCGCGTCTCCACGTAGTACATTAATCTTTCGACTTCAGCACGTTTCTTGACGAGGGATTCCCAAAAAGCTTTGTGACCAAAGTCCTAGTGTTGTGCACGTGAAATCAGGCTCAAGATACAATGCAGCGTCTCATACCATGTCGTTACTATCATCATTGATGCGATCAATATTTATGACGTCAAGTATTACTTGAGACACCACTCACCCGAAAAAGCGCTCGGAGAAATAAACTCGAGCTTCTATACATCTTCCGCTCGGCGCTCAGCGATGAACAATGAGTTGGAACTGATAAAGACATGTACCTGGACAACAAGTTATACTTCAGCCTCAAGGAATCATTCCACTCCTTGAGAAGCGGAAGGGCGGCGCACGCCAGGATCGTCATGAAATCGTTGCACGCCGGGTTATCGACAAACGCATCGAGCAGTGCATGATGCGCCTTGTAGTTTGTATACAGCTTCAGTCGTTCCTAGAACAGTATTTAAACCACCTACTTAACGCCACACAGTACCGTCGAAGTGTGTTGGGGGAACTAACCTCATTGTGTCGTGGGCACCAAAGTGCACCGTCAACAGTCGGAACGCTACACTGTATTCCAGCAGAATACAATGCAGCACAGGTATCACGTTTTTTCCTGGGCGACCTTGACATGGTGTGCGAAAACAACTTGAAGGACTGCAGGACCCACTGAGCGGTTCAGTAACGTTGAGGCAGTGGTCACAGAAACACGTGATCAGTGACAGCCGCGTTTACAAGTACTAATGAAATTGGAGGTAGTAAGGTCATAAAAAACCACGACGCGTAGGGGTATGTGCCTTGACCTTTTACATGGAAGGAAGATCATAAGCTATCGCAACGCACAGGGACACCTCGCAAAGTTTTTACATGGAACTACTATCCTTTCTGGTGCAATCGGCACCCCAGGGAAGTCGGCAGTGCTTTTTCGCAGGATTTGGTGTGACTGACGGTGACTAAGTGTCCTTGGGTGCCGATTGCACCGGAAGGGAAGTTTGCTTAAGCGTGCGGATCCAGGCAAAATGCCTAGATAAGTTTAGGTCTGGGCTAGACTCTGCAAACCTATGTTATAAACGACAGGCTCGGAGATTCTATTTCTCCAGTGCTCAGCTAAGTTTGAACAGCCTACGAATTTCCTCTCTTCTGTCAAAATGCTCGCCCGTCGGAGTCCTTGCTGTTGCGTCATTTGTTGCTTTCGCTGTCGCTACCAGCGGCCAATGCCAGACTGGGAAGATCCAGTGCTGCGAGAGCTCTTCCTCCGTGCGTGAGTTCTTTTCGTGCCCTAACTGTGACTGATGAGGTCCTAGCAAATATAACGCGGCTCACAAAATCATTGACCTTGTTCCCATCGATGTTGATGTGACTGGCGAAGTTGGTCTTAACTGCAGCCTTGTCGCTGTTATCGGCACCGGCTCTGACTGCGCAGCCAACCAGGAGCCTCTGTGCAGCAGCAACAACAAGTGGGTTTGCATCTTTGCCACGTTCTGCGCTTCACGCAACTACATCCTGTTGTTCAGAATGGCCTTGTCAACGTCGGCTGCTCGTCCAGTAATGCAAAGTTCTAGACAGGACTGGTGTAGGATTGGAAGGTCACCCATGTGGTTGCCATTCCATCGAGCATCTTTATTATTCAGCCTAATCGTGAGCTGTCTGATTATCTTTGCCTATTCCCTAACATCTGCTTCTGCAACGAAGGTAATTGTGCCCCAGTCTCACCGTCCCCTCATGCCCACGAGGCGAATGATCTCCCCGAGGTCCTTTCATTACCGGTCAGCGTGCAGCGCCTGAAATCAAATGTTACGTTTCGATCCGAGTCCGCGGAGCAGGATTAATTCCCTGCCGCTGCAAGTCAAGCTGATCAAGAACAGACATCCCTTGCCATCGATGGAACATCGCATTCGACCGTTTTTTTGGCTGCCATTAGCATCGAGCGCTGAAAAGAGTACAGAAGGAATGACCATCTTCATTCAACTATGATCTGGACTCTGTCTCAGTAGTTGATCGGTCACACCGTGCCTGACCTATTAGACAGACCGAATTCTCACTTGGAGCGGCCCTCACTTCATCAATGCCGGTACAGTACTACTCAAAAGTGATTCTGACCTTCCGTCCCATTCAATCAAAAGGTGGGTCATGGCCAGTGACGATGCGGTCCGAATAATTCGGCAAGGAAAACCCGAGGCAGACCAACATTGGATAACCGCGGATATAGACTCGATCACCATCAACTGGAGTCTCCGAGTTGTATAGCGGCGCACTGAAGGGCAGGTGGCAAATGTGATGCCTCACTCAATTGAAGTATATTGATTTCTTGCTGATCTCAGGCTTTCATGACGTTCAATTAAGTCTTTAAAAAAGGCGAGTCTCCACACTCGACACCACGCTACTGTTACGGTCGCCGCAACAGCTACCATGCGACCACAGTTCAAATATCGGACAGGAACAAGTATACTTCATCTCCGCGAGGCAGACCAACATTAGAATTACCGCGGATATAGACTCAAGCGACATCAACTGGAGTCCCTGAATTTATGTCGCCGTGAATGCGAGTAGAAAACACTTGGATCTGGATGGTGTGTACTCGCAAGCTGGTTTAGGAGCTTGCTGCTCAGATAAGCTTGCGGAGACAACGGTAGCAGTAGACTTACCCACAAGCCCAGTGCCTGAAAACAATATTAACTTCCTTGTGAGTGACGAGCTATGAGAAGGACAGTTCCGATTGAGTTCTATGTTAACTCTTTGGCTAGTCAAAGGGCTAGTCTGTAATCTGAAAATAGCATATGTCGCAATCGATTGCGAGTGTAAGTCTGTGTAAGTACGCCATTTTCCCGAGATTTGATCCCGAGATCCACGTGGAAGTGGGAAGCCTACCGGAGAAAAACCTGCCCGTACTGGAAACACAAGCATGTCTCACGTGAATATAACAGAGACTTTGGACCTTCAGGGGATAGTATTCATCCTGGAAAGCATGATTGAGGGCGAGGGTGAGGGAAATCTCAGTACTTTCCAGGCAATATCGTGGTTCGACGTATCCGCTTGAAATTAAATACTCCGACTTCGTTCAAGTCAGGTTCCAAGAGAAAATTTGATTATTTTTGGTCTTCAAAACACAAAGATAATTAGATTGTTTTACATTACAGCAAGTCCGATGACACCCGTGGTACCGTGTTATCCAGAGCCGGGGTTCAAGCGTTCAAGAAGGGGTCGTTACTGAAGTTAAAGACAGAGCATCCGCGATTGACAGTTTGATTGCAGGAGAAGCACCAGTTGTTAGTAGAGTTGATTGTTATCCACTAAATGAAGCTGTGAGCAAGAAATCATACGTGCTGTAACGAGCAGCTCACATCAAGTTGTTGGATGAAACTATTGAGCGTGATACTCGTGTTGCCGAACATTGTAAGCTGACGGAACTGGCTGTCGGAAGTACCATTCTTGAATTTCATGCTGACCTCATGTTGACCCTGTGAGTTCTGCGACAACTCGAGGGCAACAACAGAAGCATAGTCGGCTGTGAGTTGGGTATCAGTCTGCAATGCTTAACTCATACAATGTTGATACTGACCGATACCAGCAATGTCGGGGTTAGCCAAGGTGGCGTTCGTGACGTTAAACAGACTGATAAATGGCTTGTAATCGATCTCCTGAATCGACATCTTGACTTTGTTAGAAGTCTTGGTCATGTTACCCAAAGCCCAGATGATCTCTGGGAGGAGTGTGCGAATGGGAACTGTAGCAACGTTAGTAAAATGCGTTTTCCTACGAAATTTATACCTACTTTGGCCCACACCATTTTGCGCAGTATCGGTGAAGACATTGCGTTGGACCCAATCGGCATAATAGCGAGCTTGCTCGAGGAAGGTGGGAGGTAGGGTTTCGTAATAGGTCTTGTTATAGGTGTTCTGGACATTCACGTGGTCGTATATCTGCAAGACGATATGGGCTCAGTCTGAAAATATTCAAATAAACCCTTACATTCCACTGTGCAATTACGTCAGAAAATCTTTCAAAAACGTAATGGAGTGACATACCATGTTTGTGAAGTTGTTGTTGACGCTTCCCAAGTAAGGTTTCAATGCCGTCAGGAAAGGCGCAGCAGTCGTGGACATGTTTATGAATGCAGACGAAGCGTAAATTCGGGTCAGGTGGTATTGGAAATACTGTTCCCGGGCGTTATGAAGTGGTCTCCTGAAGATACGATGGTTTGCATACCTCGCATTCCATCCAACTCGTAAGAGACGGACTTTGCCAAAACTCCAGAGATTCCACTGCAGCACATTAGTCAGGAGACGAAAGAACAACTGTGACTAACTTACCTGGAACATATTGGTATCCCCCAAGAGGAGGGAGGACCGTTGTCCCGTTCGCCAAGGTCATCTCTGACTGAGATGTGGATGGGTAGAGACCCTGAAGTAGAGCATACGCGGAGTTAAGGATGACATTTCCTCCACCAGCATCTGCGCGAACTGCCAGCTGATCGATGTCTACCACGTTAGTGCTGATATTCTGGATGAAAGACGGCGAATCAGGGTTGAGATATGTGTTGCGAAGGAAGCCCCCGAGTTCGAATTCTTGTTGCTAAATACTCATGAGCAAGATCCAATATTATAACATAGACTCAGAACTCTCACCTCTCCAAGAGGGGTGATATATGCTTGGGTGGAGTTGTATGTAGTGGGGTCTTGGTAGTATCCCGTCCTGTCGCCGTGGCGAGCCAAAAGAACAACGCCGATGAGACCCGCTGTGGTGGTGGTGTTGACCATGGCTGGATCTGTAGAGAGGAAGTGATGAGGGCTTTGTTTTTTGTTGCTTTTGAAAGCCTTGCTCGCTTTATAACGCGTTAGAACTTAGTGTGCATAGCAATTTGAAAATCATTCATGATTGACCCATCTTGAGAAACTAGCATTATTTGAGTTGAGTGCCAAGACTAATAAGTACCGCCACGCTTAGTAGTGCAAAACCTATGGCTGGTATCGATGGAACCAACGCTTAGAGGAATACGTATGTCCACGCATTATAACGTTGCCGTACTGGAGCCGCTATAGGCCCTTATAGGCCCTTATAGGCCACTATATGAGCTAGTATGTATATCACCGGGATCAGCTGCGATCGCGCTCGATGAGTCGCAACTCACCGGTCATCGCCTGCTGCTTATTATGAAACTGCCCGTTTTGTGCGGATATACTTCAGGGCCGCGGGGGCTAAAGTGCTAATGATGCGCCGGAACAGGTGAATACTCAATTCATAGGTACTATGAGTGGAATCTCAGTGAAGATTCAACACGTACATTCCTTTAATGCCTCCATCATCGAGTGGATCAACTTCCCCGTGGCATGGGTGCCTGAGCATGAGCGCCCTAGCTAGTAGCTACCCCGTTGGCAACGCAAATCAGATGCGGCTGTGAATCGTCGCCTGACTCGCCTGGCATCTCATGTCCGACGTCTGTAATCGATATGATGGGCCCTAGTGATGATGATGCGATGAGCAAGTACTAGTTGTTACCGATTTGGTGGCACTACAATACTAGCGCATTGCCGCTGTCAATGCTTAGTATGAGCCCGATAATAGCCGATTTATAACAGTTTGACTGCGTTATTGAGTTGGCAGTTTATTTTCCAGTTTCAAGTATTCCATACGCGAAGTTTTCGGAGTATGCTGAGTGTGATTATCAGATGTTGTGATGGATGCCGAAGATTACAAGTAAAAGCTTACCTGCATACTGCATGGGGTACGAGTAATTACTACTGCGGCGAAGACGGTCAATGGAAGCTCGCGCGCTCGAGCTTAAGGTTTGTAGATTTTCTCTCAGTGGCGCAGATGGCCTGACGTTGAAATTCTGAAACACTGTGCTATCACAGCATATGTTACGGTTTTCCTTCGGAATCTCCCGAGTCGCATTTCACTCTCCGTGACAAAAACAGCACCGCCTTGACAATTTATCTCTTGCTGCTCGCTCAGAGTAGGGCTACTAAATATTAGTATCTTGGTGTGTTTCCTACGACTGGAAGCTTCTGAACTTCTCAAGAGGAAGGAAGCCTCCACAACCCAGACTACACCTTCAAATTCGCTTAACGCCGCGGGAAAAACATCCAACGGGACTCATGACGCGAGACTTACGACCCGGCCGTTATCAAAGAAAGGAATTACTGACCTTAGGTTGTATATGGTTAGACTACCCAATCATATCTGAGTGGCGCGGTCTCGGACCTATACTTTAGGAGATGGACGGTGCAGGACGGTGCGTGCTTGGCACTTAGCCTCGATGCTTGCTAAATGTTTCCATAAACACAACTTGCGGTAGCAATACATCATACGGGCGTATGATCACGCTCCTACCCAGCGGACGTCTCGGTGGGGGGCAATATCCGATAACAAATATGTATGATGGAAAACTTTGTATAAAACAGTATCAGTCAAATTTAAACTCCATACTTCTATCCCTACGACGAGGCGGTGGATAGAGGTGTGGAGTTTGAATTGGGTTATCGATTACATGATTCATACAAAATAACAATTAATGTCATGTCGCCCCCGGGCCCCCACCCTCGAGACGTCCGCTGGGTAGGAGCGTAGTGCGTGGTGCAAATCAGCACAGAACATTGCTAGCTATCTACAAAACGACTGAAAGCGACAAATGGCTCGTAAGTAACAGTCTCACAAAAAACCATTGCAACGCCCGTACAAAGCCACGGAACACCTTTGTAGAAGGTCTTCCTTCTATTGGTTTACCTAGGGGGGCTAATGAAAAACGAGCCAGGTGTGTAAAGTGACGTCCTTGTGTCAATCACTTTGTTTCGAGTTTGTCCTCTTACTTGCGTTCTCCTCCTTGCGCCGCCGCGGTCCCACTTTATCTTCAAGGACGTGCCACTACCATGACGCTTTCGTCAGCGTTCGCCGTGCAGGACAGTGGAGGACGCTCAGGTCATATCCGCGACGTTCTATCGAGCTCTGTCCAAGCTCTGTCGCAAGTGTATCATACGATGACCTGTCAATTCGAAGCTCCTCCTGCAGCATGAACAACTTGAATGTAAGTTCCGACCTAATGTATATGATTCTCCTGTCTATCACCATATAATTCCAAAGCTAAATAAACGAGGTGTTGGCAGTCTACTAATATATCATTCTCAAGTGAATGGGACGTTTCGTCAGTTGCACGTGCTTTTTGATTCCTGTGTGCAAACTTTCTGGCGCCGGCGGATGAACTAGTCATTTCATGCCGCACTGACCAAGCACTGACAACCATTGTTCTTAGGTTTCCTTAGTCAGACCCGTACCAAGAAGGAAATTCGGTCGACTAGTAGAATCCAGAACATATTATCCCCCAAGTGATCTCAAGGTTTACAAGCTCTCCTGCTTCGTCCATACTATCTTCCGGGTCAGTTCTCGAGCATTTTATCCCAGGTACAGCCCCATACAGCCATCTTTCCGTGGTACACGTGTCGCGATGCTCATAAATGCCAGCAGCTCCTCGCCAAGAGCAAGGAGTTACGGTACGAAAAGAAGCACCTGGAGAAGCTCCGGACGCGAGGTTTCCCAGGGTTTCCCAAGTCACGCCTGAAAATCTAATGCAAATTCAGGTTTGTGGTTGTTGGAAGCAATTTGTGTTCTGAATTACATGCACATAATAATATGCTTGACGAGAAAGATCGCACAAGGGCCGTGTGTCGGTTGGAGAGGATGAGTGCATCTCACTCCCCTCCAAGTGCTTTCGAGTTCTCTCAGGGTTACTCTTTCGTAGCCTCGAATTGACACCATGATGTTGGCGGGCATAGTATAAATATTTTTGTTGGTTGTGCGCACGACAGGCCCGGCAGACAGCATCCAAGGATGTTGCTGGGCCCTCGGAGGCGACGTCGACCTAAGTCCGCGTTTCCGTCACATCATCGCGCCACGTCTGTCTCGTTCTTGCATGACTTCACCGAATATCATATCATTCTGCCTTTCACTCACCGTGTCTATTACTTATCCAAGGGCTAGCTCCCAAGATCCGTTTTTACTAGGTTTGACGACCAATCATACGATGATAACAGTAGTCGTGCACAAGGGAAGTCTCCATGTTCGGTAATTGTTTCCCCGAGGCCCATGCAGGAGATTATACTTAAATGTCCGCGAGTGTTGAAAGCCAGGCTCAATTCAAAAGTGATCTCTCACCCCTGAAGCTGTGCGCTTTCCACAGGGATGCCATAGAACACTTCCGGTGCGTCAAATGTGTGAGTATCTTGCCAGATCAGAAGTTTAACATTTTGTTAACCAAGGACTTTTTATTTCAGCCAGGGTCGCTCTCAAATCCTGTGAACTTGCGGTGAACAGCTGCGCTGATAATGGCCACGAGTTCTGTGGGCGCGGAGTATATATACATGTTTGGCACTCCAAACATTCTTTCTCCGCGAGATCGAATGAGTAGCCCTTACAGGTAATTTAGATCCGCGAAAAAAAATCGTGCACACACAGGAACGGAGAGATATTCCGCCGCAGTGCATTGAGACGCCAAGGGGATGATGGCCTGTACACTATCTGCCAACTTAGGGAGAACTCATAAAGATAGTCAGCACGATGTAGACGTTGAAAATGACGAAGGAAAGCAGAATTTACTTGTGCGTGAAGCACAGTCGCACTCCTTGTTCCAATGTGACGATGCTTATCGAGTAGGTGTCAGGTTGCATATCTACTCTATTTTTGCAGCAAAAATTTTGAACGGTGTCTCAGGAATGAGAGAGGACAGTAAAATCCTCGGGGCGATCAAAGTGAACGGATAAAATAAGTTCAGCGGCTACCCCGCAGGAAACATGCAGCGCTTCATTTGTGCTTCATGGTAAACTTTCCGTTCGTGAGGTCCAGGCATGGTAGACAGTGCTTTGTGTTGACAGAACGTATATATATGCTGTACCACGTGGACTTCTCGCCGATCGCGAAGGAATCCCTAGGAATCCTCGTCCAACCAGAGGCTCCGAATCTGACCAAACGCTTAGTTAGCGATCGATTCCTCTGGAGCCTTACGATTGCTTCGATATACAGGCGTTGTGATTGGTGGAAACGAGCGAAGTAATTTAAGGACACCTCAAAATAACTTGTTAGCTTTGAGCTATTCCAAATGGAGTAGCGTTGACCTTTGTGGATTGCTGTAAGTTAAGTGACGTTTTCACTGTAGAATCGGAGTGCAGACGCATTTCCGGGCCTCTCCACACGCGACAACTGCATGTGGGACCTGGTTGCTGATTAGAGTGTGTTTGCTGCAACGAACTCTGAGTTTTGGATACTACAATGTATTTGAATGATACAGGGACTCCATGACACGACCGAACGGACTGCAACGATTGCCATGGTGGTGGATTCGAGACTTTCGAGTTGGGACGATTCTGGAGATTCTAGTGGGCTTCCTTTCGAAGTTCATTGCATCATGGCATCATGCATGATCGAAACGGTGGCAGCCAACAAACGAGTGCCAAATAGCCATGATTTGATTGGCTGACACCACCGGCAACTAACGGCGGGTGCGCAATGCTATGAATCAGTGATGGCTTTCAGCCTTTGTCCAGTACGATTCAAGCCTTTTTCTAATGGCCCCTTCACGCCCACCATGTTATATATAAATCCCCTCGCTCCCATAAATTCTTTACTACCATCGTTGCGCGAAGACTCCCATTAACCAACCATGACCTCAACTCACCCGGAGTCCAACAGCACTACCACAACTGCTGTTCCCCTACCGAACAGAGATGCCATGACTGGTAGCTTGGTCAACAGACCGCCACCAGTGTGGTCGCTGGAATCATCCAACGGAACCATATCTCCACCACTTCTGCTCGAAAAATGTGATAGACATGGCCGCCAGGATGGTGTCTGTTGCAAGGACCTCAAGGACGAAGACAATAGAATGTTGATAGATCCTGATGTTATCCGTGACATGTGAGTTTTTTTTTAACTAGGTTATGGCATTCTGTCTGCGCTTTCCTCACAAGTTATTGACACATTTTGCGCCTTCCATAGCATTATTGGACTATCGGATGGCCTGACCGTTCCCTTTGCGCTGACGGCTGGTCTGTCGGGCTTGGGGACTTCGAGAATAGTTGTTGTCGGGGGCGTTGCAGAACTCATTGCCGGTGCTATATCGATGGGAATCGGTGGCTTCCTTGCGTCACAGGCTGAACGGGACCATTTTCGGTTCATGCAACGTCACACCTACTCACGGGTGATGCGGAGTTGCGTCGGGGAAATGGAGAGAGAGATTCATGCTGTTTTGGGTCCCGTCGGTGTCGATGAATCAACTTCCCAGGCTGTCACAAATTGCCTAAGGAAAGTAGAGGAAGAGCCTGTGTTTGACGGAAGCAGACCCACACCTGCCGACGAGGAGAAACCACCAAGGGGGATGAAGAGCGAAGCTGGGCTAACAGCATTCTTACTGAGATTTGGAGAGGGAATGGGTATGTTTATTTTGCCATTTATTGAGGCGTTAGAAGTCATTCTGATTGATGTTACCTTTTACTTGTTCAGAGGAAATTCCGAATCGTCGAATGTACATCTCCGCTGTCACTATCGGCATGGGATACCTCCTGGGCGGTATCATCCCGCTTCTCCCATATTTCTTCATTTCTAAAGCAATTGAAGCATTGCAATATTCTTGCATAATTACTGGGATAGTCCTTCTCATATTTGGTGCCGTCAAAGCTCGAATAACGGGGGCAGCTAGAGGTTTCTGGGGATACGTTTGGGGAGCAGTCAGTACGATGGCTGTTGGCGGAGCCGCTGCCGCTTCAGCCTACGGGTTGGTTGCAGCGGTGGAAAGATCGAACATATCATGACGACACTGTTGTGGTCTTATCGTCTCTCCTATACTGTTTGTATGATCCGCTAGATTAGTGCAGTCTATTGTTGTCGGATTTTCGTTCATGGAATCTCTATAGTACATAACATTTACGGTTACCCGTATGTAAAACCTTCTTCCACGTGTGTCATTTACTTGCTGGACAGCAATCATAACTCTATAGTGTGTCTAAGTTCTATAGTCAGTCCTGAGTCTGACGTCTGACGTCTTCCGCGCCTGGAGGCCCTGGCCTTGAGGAGTAAGCTGGAACATGAATTCTTTGGCGCCCTGACATCCAATCCAATTCTAGGTATTTGTTGGCGGAGAAAGTTATCAAAGATAGTGGCAAAATGAATTGCCCATGGCAGTTCACAAGGCAGTAATCAAGATGCTGTGTTTTGAATGGCTTTCGTAATGGGAACTTCCCATCAAGAAAATTATTATCTTAAAAGACGCAGTCACAACCGCGGGCGAATAGAGTGGCCTCAGTGGATAGCATACGCTGCTCTGCAATTGGGTCGGCCAAACCGGCGAAGCCAAGACAGCTCAGACAGATATCTGCACCAAAAACGCTTGATAGACATGTAGGAAGCAAGGACCACAAATATTTATGTGCGCGTACCAAAAATATCAGAGTGAACGTGATAGTTGCACGGACCGCAGGGCGGCAGTCAGACTGTGCCTCACTGAGTCTGTCAGAAGATGTTGGGGGGTAGGAACTTTAGAGGAACGTTTTAGTGGGAACGATATCCAATGAACAGGTGCCCCAAGGAATTCAAGTGACCGGCCCGGGAGTGTTGTGGGTACATTTTGTATTTTCATAATAATAATGGGAGGGCATGCGAAATTACAGATGAGCTGGTTTTGTCAGGCTCTGATGCGTTGCCTGTATGTCAGTCAGAATTGAACAGGTCGACGTCGATTTGATCATGAACTTATGTGCTGGGGACTTGGGGCAGGAGAAAGAGCCTGAGGTACGAGAGTCGTGGAGTCACGCCGTGAAGACCCCGAAACCCCGATCCACCTCTGGCTGTCGCCGTTAAGCGGGTTGCCCACGATCGTCACTGTCCTGCTTGTCATTCACTGCTTAAGCCACTCGGCGCTCTGGCTCACTTTGAATAGTATTGTTGCGAAGAATCGGTGGATGCCGTCCATCTACAACTTCCTTTTCAGAAATCGAGGTCTTCAAAGCTGTAAATCCGATCTGACATCGCAGTGCACTTGCAGTGCACTTCCTATTACCCGCTTTGTGTTTCTGACATACGGCGGTCAAAATCATGCTGGTGCAGACATCCGGATCCAAAGTCAATATGCTTGCTGAAGATGACTTCGGAATTGTCTATCTTATAGAGAATGCTCAACAGTTTTGGTCAGGTACGTTATATCACATGTTTAAACGTCTCTTTGAGACATGGGAGAAGGCTCGAAAACTTACGATCGCGGGCTGTATATGCTACTTCTAGAGCTTGATGATGTTCTTCGAGTTCCCAGCGATGGATCTGCAACGTTATCCATGTTAGACACCGCGCTCAGGAGGTTTGTGTCCCTATGTGCTTCCTATCACGGTCAGCCTCGCTACAATTCCATCAATTCCTCTTGATATGTTAAAGCGCCTTTATGTCTGCTTCCAGAACAGTTCCTTCAAAGTCCGATGCAACTGGAACATGCATGCAGTCTTCTGCTCGACTCCGAGTTGTTCGCGTTTCACTCTGAACGCATGTGTGAGTTGGCCATTCAAGATGTTGAATCTGTGCGCAGAACCCCTGCATTTCACTCCTCCTATACTAAATCTGGCTTACAGAAAACAGATCCGCACTCACAACTCATTCTATACAACATACTATTATTCCACGGTCGCCGTCAATCGAACTTTATTCGCTCCCATAAGCATTGGCAACCACTAATACCGCTTCTCATGGATCACGTTTTGGTGGAAATAAACACAGATACCGAGGACGTCTACCTTGGGGCACCCTCCATATCAAGTGGTTCCGGTTCGCGTTCCAGCATAGTGGTAGGCCACATACCTATAGAGGCCAAGCTAAAGAGTCTGGGTGTGAGGCTACTCTATGAAGTGTGTCGGGTTCAGAAGATGTCTCTACAGGACCTGGGTATGTGGTTCTATTGCTTCAATGATGACCTGCTTTTTGACTAACACCATGCACAGGTGCTTTCAACGATCAGTTTATCGACAGTTTGTTCGAGCTTGTAGAGCAGACTCGATTTATGCCTGATGAAACCTTGAATTACTCTGTGATTAAATTGATCGTGAGAGTGCCGAATTTATTTGAAATCCGGATCTAATCGTCCTTGTCAGGTTGCATTGAATGAGCAGTTTATGGTAGCGTGTCTAAGCAATAACCAACAGCCTGGAGCCAAAGAGCCAGAGTTGCAAAACCGAGTGCTTGCCGTCCTGATGTCTCGTCTCGGATCTAGCAAGACTTTCGGTGAAAACATGATATTTATGCTCAATCGTGCTTGTGAGTAATTAAAGGCATCGTCGAGTCATTGACTAATGTTCGTTTGATAGCACGATCTGCCGAAGACTTGTGTATGCAACTTCTGGTACTCAAGCTTCTTTATATTCTTTTCACAAACAAAGCAACATCAGAATATTTTTATACAAACGATCTCTGTGTTCTCGTGGACGTCTTCCTACGCGAACTGGTTGACCTTGATGAGGAGAGCGAATCTGTGAGTCCTGCAGCGACGCACACAGAAGGAGTCTGAATATATTCTTCACAGCTTCGACATACCTATCTTCGCGTTCTGCATCCACTGCTCACAAAGACTCAAATGCGAAATGTGTCATATAAACGCCCGCAAATTGTGCTTGCCTTGGAATCCCTTATTCAAAACGGAAATATCCGAGACATCAATCCCACAACGAAACGTTTGGTCGAACGATGTCTTGGAGGCGAGTGGTGTGTGCAGCTGCGAAAGACAACGCACGACAAAGAGGCACTCAAGCGTCAAGGAGATTTTCGATACAGCAGCCCGAGTCACGATATCATTGCGTCCACCACACAAGACACTGTGTCCACTCGGGCACCAACTTCGCCAGACGTGGAGCATGACTCCGCTTCCAAGGCACTGAGTTTGAAGCCGAAGGTCTTAAAACACAGTAGAAGTGTTGAAAGCATACACACTCCCACATCTCCCCGACTGATCCCTCGATCGACAACAGACACATTTATGCGTTCTAGCACAGACAGCACGACGAGTTTAACGGCTGCAATCACTCCTGCACCTAGACGACGAGAGAAGGCTAGTTCTGTTGATGATGTCACTGCCACACTCCACCCAGAGAAAGTTGCTCTCATGCAGCATCCGAGACCACCTCCTTCACCCAGTTCTTTGAGCCTTCCTCCAACCACGTCGGTCAATCACAAGGTTCGAAGGCCGGCACCTGCTCCCCCTAAGAGAAGAAAACCACCTCCAGTGCCCGTCGGAACGACCAACGGCGGCGCCACAATTACGGCCATCGCAACATCTGCTTCTACTCCATCCCTTGGTCAATTAGGGAAATCCAGCAAAGTGGCGTGCCGCCAATTATAGCACAGAAACGTCCGAGTCATTGAGATGTGCTCGTCTGCAATGGCCTTCCTCTACGTCTATTATTTTTCGCCGCTTCACTGGGAGTTCCCGAACTCTGCTTTACGCTGGCCGTTCTATCCTTACTCGCAAACATCGTCTCGTGCATTGATCATTCGCATTTGGATCCTACATATCATAGCTAGGACACTCATCATTGTATACAAAATGTATAGCTTCCTCATAGCACTTACTTAACCTTCCTTCGTTGATCACGTCCAACGCTTGATTGCATTCTTACATTCAAATGTTCTTGGCTTCTTACTCGCATTGCGTCTATCCCCGTCAATGTTGTTGTTGGCAACAACTTCAACACACCGTAAAAGTGCTGACGTAAGCATAAATTCAAGTCTGATCTCTCCGTAAGTTACTAACTTAGTAGTCTCCGAGATCTGAATTCTAAACCTGGTGGGCCACAATTGCTCCTGCAATTTCGAGGCAACTCCGATCTTCAGGTCGTCATCAAAATGGCAGATCAAGCAGGACCCTCGTCGCTGAAGCAGCTGAAAAAGCCCCGAAAGAATGTAAAGCACGGATTGCGACTGGCAAAAACCAAAAAACTCTCGGAGAAGCAGCAGATCGAAGCTTTGGAACGTGCAGCAATGGAGTTCGTGAGTGATTCAAGTTTCCGCATTGCTGAATGCGACTCCATCTCAAGGACGGGTCAGGTGCCGCGAGATGGTCTTCAAGCTTTTGCTGATCTTCCTATTTCCGAATCGTCAAAGAAAGGTCTGATAAATCTCACCGAACGCGACTGTTCATGTTCATGACGTGTTTTACATACAGGACTCAAAAAGTCGTTCTTCGTTAACATGACAGACATCCAAGCAACTAGTATACCAGTCTCCTTGAAGGGCAAAGATGTACTTGCAGCTGCTCGCACTGGAAGTGGGAAAACTCTTGCTTTTCTCATTCCAACGCTGGAGATACTTTACAGAAGAAAATGGGGTCCCCAGGATGGTCTAGGCGCGGTAATAATTTCGCCGACCCGTGAACTTGTATGTTTCATCTATCCTCATATTTTCAGTCACTTGATGGTTATATGGCAAGGCTGTACAAATTTTCGATGTGTTGCGTTCCGTCGGAGCATTTCACACATTTTCTGCAGGGCTCGTGATAGGTGGAAAGAATCTGAAGGATGAAAAGGAGCGGCTCGCGCGAATGAATATCCTGGTTGCCACACCAGGTCGACTGCTGCAGCACATGGATCAAACGTTCGGCTTCGAGTGTGATAACTTGCAACTTCTCAGTAGGTTCCGGACTGTGCTTCACTGCCAAGGATTAACCATGCTTGCAAAGTTCTCGACGAAGCGGACCGTATACTAGACATGGGATTCGCCAAGACATTATCCGCACTGCTCTCACACCTACCGAAATCGCGACAAACTCTACTTTTCTCAGCTACACAAACCCAGTCGGTGTCACAATTAGCCCGCTTGAGTCTCAAAGATCCCGTTCACATTGGTGTGGATGAAGCCAGCAACTCATCTGCTACTCCCAGCACCCTTGCACAGTACTACTCTGTCTGCACATTGGACAAGAAGCTTGATGTCCTATGGTCATTCATCAAAACCCACCTAAACTCCAAGGTCCTTGTCTTTTTGTCGACCGGAAAACAAGTCCGCTTCGTTTTCGAGACTTTCTGCAAGATGCATCCTGGAATACCGCTACTGCATCTGCATGGAAAACAGAAACAATCTGCCAGACTAACGATGTACACTCGATTTACATCTTCTCAACACGCAGTCCTATTCGCTACTGACATAGCTGCACGCGGTTTGGACTTTCCTTCGGTTGATTGGGTTGTGCAGGTCGATGCTCCAGAGGACGCCGACACTTACATCCATCGAGTGGGCAGAACCGCGCGTTATGAAAGCTCAGGAAATGGCTTGCTACTCCTCATGCCTAGTGAGGAAGAGGGCATGAAAGCCGCACTAGAAAAGAAGAGTATCAAGGTCGACAACATCAAGATTAGACCTAGCAAAACGCAGAGTGTACAAAACCAACTCCAGAAACTTTGTTTTCAAGAACCAGAGATCAAGTATCTCGGGCAACGTGTATGTTTCTGCATCATATCTGCGTAATGAGTGCTCATCTGTCGGTTCAGGCTTTTGTGTCTTACGTTCGTTCTGTCCACCTTTATAAGGATAAATCGATATTCAAAGTCAACGAACTTCCTGTGGAAAAGTTTGCCGAGGCTCTTGGACTGCCGGGCGCGCCAAAGATCAAGTTTTTAAACAAAGACCTTGTGAGAAGACAAAAGAACGCATCTCGAACAGTGGCAGCTATTCAGGCCGAGATTGAAGCGGAGGTTAAGCACGGGAAAAGGTCTTCTAATGCGGAAGATGAAGATGACTCTGAAGAAGCTGCTGTGTCGTCTGATGATGATGCGCTAGCTACCGCGGATCTTGCTCCAGACTCGGAGGTCAAGGATGATTCAAAGCTTTCCACCAAAGTGCGTGTCATTCCATTAGTTTAAATGTTCCTGACTCAGGCATTGCAGCCCGGCGTACGCACGAAATACGATCGAATGTTTGAGCGCAAAAATCAAAACATTCTTTCTGCGCACTACTCAAAATTGGTTGATCATGGTGACGCAGTTGATGACGATGAAGACTTTATCACGCTCAAGCGCTCAAATCACGACCTATCTGACACCGACGCAGCCCCGGAGATAGATAATTTGTCGAAGAGGAAGCTCAAGCTGTCCAGAACAAAACGCGCAGTTGTGAAGTATGGCCAACTGGGACATAAACTGATATTCGATGACGAGGGGAACCCTCACGAAATCTATGAGATGGTGGACCCTGCAGAATTCTACAAAGGGGGTCTGGAAGGAGCGAAGGAAGCTGGGAAGGCCTTTGTGGAAGGGGAGAAGGATAAACTAAAGGGTGCGGACGTGGTTGATAAAATGGAAGCTAAGGACAAGAAGCGCGAAAAGAAGCGCAAGCGGAAGGACCGCGAGAAAGGTGTAAGTTCAGCCTCCCCCCGTTGTGGGATCTTGCTCAGAATGTACTCTTCAGGTTGATCGCGATGATGACGAAGGCGCTATCCCGGAACTTGCGCCCCATGATGACGACGGATATATGTCCCCTGAATTTGACCTGCCTTCCGAAGATGATGTGGAGGACCCGCCGCCGCCACTCAAGCGGAGTAAACGTTCAGTTTTGACCAACGAGGATTCCAAGGGCCTCGAAGACGAGGAAGAGCTTGCACTTCAGCTGCTACGTAACCGCAGATAGGGTCTGGATACTTGTACGTATGCAGTTCATTAGAATTCATATGCTATCCAGCACCCAACAGGCAGTGCAGGCACGGTCGCACTGGGCTTGCATTGTTACATTGTATATATCAACATTATTCTCGTCGACGGCATGTTCATCAAGGACGTGAGACAGCAAGTATATCTAATATCTTGAAGTTTCAAGCATCAGTTGTAGTGCTTAACCAACACCCCGTTGATGATCTCTTCTTCTATGCCTTTCTCCTTTCCAATCTCCAGTACTGACTGGCCATAGGCAGATGTCCTCGCTTTCCTCCATTGTTCCATCGTTGGTGCCTCGCTATCGTCGCAACGTCTTTGAATTCCAGCTCTCTGCAAGACTGGACTTTCGGCCATCGGCACCAGCTTGACATCGTCATTAGGCATGACAAAGTAGAATACTCCAAGGCGAGTATAGTTCCGCTGGTCCTCTGGGGGCTGGACAACGCGGTGAATCGTGCCCTTGTAGTACCCGCCAGTAAGGAAGTCCATTGCATCGCCTGCATTGACAACCTGTAACCCCTTCGTTATGTTATGCGGTGAGACATTGGGCGTGACTACCTACAAGCGCATTTTCGATATGACGGATCCAACGCCATTCCCCTTCACGAGTCAGAATTTGCAGTGCGGCAACAGGCTGACTCCATAGAATCGTAATGCTTCCAAAGTCTTGTGGTGACCTGGTAAGCACAATTTCGCTTCGCGACTAATGTCACTGACCCGTGTGTCCCTTCAGCCAAACGTTCTTTGTTTTAGTTTCTTCTTCCTCTGTTCGTGGGTAGCTAAACTACATGAACTTGTGGAGGCTAGAAATTTAAGGAAGCGCTTACTACTTCATGAACCTGACTGCTCTTAGTCAGCAACGGCATGGATATTTCGAAAAGTATGTACCATACGTCTCGCCAACGGCGTCATAATCATGGTTGTTGACCAGCGTGTCTTCGGGCAGCTCGAGGCTGCGTGCAATAAGGCTGAGCGAAGAACTATTATCAGGATATCATTATCGAGCACACAGTCAATATGTTTGCCTCAGGATAGGATGCAACACGTTGAAGTGATTGTTTTTGCTGAATTCCTTGATCTCTGGGAGGAGAGGACGGAGGGCCTCTGGGTGTCCTCGCTTGGACACATCACGATTAACTGGAAGGACGTCAGGTGAGTCAATGAAAACAATGAAAGCGTTCTGCTGACTGTTATAGTGCTCAAGCTGGTCGCGGACTCCAGCCTCGATATGCTGGATTTGATTGACTTGCGTAAACCAAACGCTCATGTGTTGCTGAGACATAACTGCTTTGACGCACCCAATACTGCCGTAATTTGTATCCTTGGTATGACCCGGTTTGTTTCATTGTTCCAGCATAAATTTGCTTTTCGTTGTCACTAACGGCTGAGAAGGGTAGGTCCGCAATGTCAAACATGCGAGCTGTCTGTGTCGAAACGAGTTAGACGATCTGCATGATATGATGTAAATGCCTCACCTGGTCTTGCGAATACCCATGATTCACGACATAGAAGAACCCATGGTTGAGGAGGGCCTCTCTTACTTCAATTGCGAGCGCAGCGCGACCTTCCTCGGTGTCGGCTTTCGAAATGTCGATAATAGCAAGGTCGGCATACTCCACTATCAATGCACACATCAGTGTTCGGCATTAAGCAGATGATTTGGCACAGACAAGTTTCCTTGGTAGGAGGTGCAGCAACATAATGCGGCACGTAGGGCAAGGTAAGGCTGGGCATTGTGATAAGGACAGAGGGTGAAGAGAAAGCGTATATTCAACCTGCGACGTATCCTTATAAGCCTCAGAGATCTTATGTACATGTCCGCCGGGCCGTAATGCAATGTTGGAGCAGCTGATCACCTCATTAATAAGGCGCATTGCGCCAATCTCGACTGATGCACATTCGGGCACATCCTAGCTTCGAAAATAAGCATCTAAGATTAAGGAAGTAAGGTCGTGCAGGGACCCAGATCCAATATCCAATTTACGACATATACCTAGTTGTAGTGCTTGACAACAATACCGTTCAAAACCTCTTCCTCGATGCCAGGCTCCTTGCCCTTGTGCAGATTGCTTGCGCCGTATGCACTAATTCTTGCGACTCTCCAGGCCTTCATCGTAGGAGCAACATCGTCTTCACATTTACGCTCAATCCCAGCCCTGTCAAGGACTGGACTGTCCTTTAGGGGTACAAGCTTGACATTGTCGTTCAAGAAGGAGAAATAGATAACGCTTAGTCGCGTGTAGCCACGTTGGTCAATCGGGGGTTGCACAACTCGATGGATGGTTCCCTTGTAGAAGCCTCCCGTCAGGAACTCAATCGAGTCACCAACATTGACCAGCTAAAATATTTATGTAAGATGGACGGGTCTATGGTAGGTAAAATACGCACCAAGGCGTTATCGATATGCTTGACCCAGCGCCAGCCCTCCTTCGTTTGGATCTGCAAGGCAGAAACAGGCTGACTCCAAAGTAGAGTGATACTTCCGATATCTGCTACGGTGTGAGCGAGGCAACACTTGACGAAAAGTAGAGCGACCTTTGTGTCCTTTCATCCAGACATTCTTTGTCCGGACTTCATCTTCTTCTGACCTAGGGAAGCTGAAAAGGAAATAAGATAAAATGACATACATCGTATTGTCGTGGATTTACTATTTCATAAACCTCACTAGCTGCGACATCAGAGCCTCGAACGCAGTTGAGAAACGAAGTCGTACTATATGATACTCCTGGTGCATCGAAGTCGTGCAGTTTAACAAACGTGTCTTCAGGAAGTTCAAGGCTCAATGCCATGAGCCTGAGAAGCGCGATCAAATTCAAGATCTGAAGATAAGGCCGAAGACGTACCTGCAAATTTCATGGAGAATATTGTGGTGATTGTGGTGCACGAAGGCATCAATATCGGGAAGGAATGGTCTGAGTGCTTGTGGGATGCATCACGCTATCGACATGGCGGTTGCCTAGCTAAGCATGTTAGATTTTCTCCGCTAATACTGACTGTGCACGAACAGTTATAGTGCTCTTGTTGGTCACGCACGCCTGCATCAATGTGCTGTACATGGGGGATTAGTAGTAGATGGCAGGTGTCATTGAATGGCCTACCCAGTATTGTCTCGGTTTGTAACCTTGGAATATGCCTGTCTCCTTGCTGTCTCCAGCATAGGCTCGTTTCTCGTCTTCAGGTACTCCCGACATGGGAATATCTGCGATATCAAACATCCTCTCCGTCTGTTCCGAAAGTAAGAATACGCGAGAGAAACAAGGTTTGATATATTTCACCTGAGTTTGGGTGTACCCGTGGTTGATGATGTAGAAAAACCCATGAGTAGTCAAAGCCCTTCTTAGTTCAACCGCTAGTTCTGCACGGCCTTCCGTGGTAGCTGCTTTAGACAGGTCAATGATGGCAAGATCTGCATATTGGACTGGATATAAAGGATAGATTAGATGGAATAATGTAATGCGACATCGGTAACACTCACGGTTCTCCTTGGTAGGCGGGGCGTGAACATATCTTGGAGTTTGTGGGATCGTCAGACTAGGCATTGTGAGGCTTGTGCTTATTAGATCGACGGAGTACTACCTACGCTCTCCCTTTTAAACGCAGGGCGCAACGAAGATAATCCGTGTACCAAGAAAAGACGTGCTCATCATGATGACCCAAGGAGCGAGTGTGGGACCAGATGGTGTCAGTCTTTTTCATTGTACCCCTGAAAGATACTGATGGAAGCTATCGTTATTTCCAGCGTTCTTGCCAAGCTCCAAGAAACCATGGCTTGAAAACCCTGTCAGATGTTAGTTGGATGTGGTTTTCAATGATAAGTTTAACTTTGCTCGCGGCAGGAGTTGCCCGAGTCCATTATAACTTATCAGTGGTCAGTGGTTACCTGCAATGGGCTAGTAGGGAGGGAGGAGCCCCGCATTACTGTCTCTGGCCTAGTTCAATGTGCTGAGTTCTAAGTACACGCGCACTTGAGAGAAGAGCATGGATAACTGTCCGGATCTTTTGTACGAATGGGTTAGATCAAGAGCATCAACTTGAAGTTGTCAATTTAAAAGCCGAGCTGCTGCAGAGCAGCACTTCTCCACATAAAAACATCCGTCTTTGGGTTGAGAATCTGTCAGTTATCGTATAGAGATTCCAAACCAAATTGCCTTCCTTTGCTAGCGTAGGTCCTGGTGGCTCTCCCGAGTCCCAACTAGTGTTACTGTGTCAGTGAGCTGTACTCACTGACCCCCTCTTTGGGGGTTAAATTCAGGCAGGGGTGAACATGTGTTTTGCGTGTGGTACACTTGTACTTGACCAGCTAGAGCAGCCGTCGTCAATGCGCAGTATTTCATGATTTTGATACCTGAGCCTTGCGACAATCTCAAACTTCACTCTATACGCTCGAACTCTCTTCCTGCTCACAATATCCAAGCTGCTGCCCTCCTAGATGTCAATTGAACCACGCACCACCGCCGCTCTTCATAGTGAAGGAGGTTTGGACTCTTTCGTTATACCAAGCACAGGTCAGTGTCAGACATCCATGGCAAGTGGTATGTTGATTGTACCAAAGCTTTCCAACTTGACGGCATGGTTAATCAGCTGCCCGGCTGGAATTGGATTGCATCATGCCGCTGTTTATTGAAGCTTGTACTGATAATCTGGATTGTTCGGTAGGTAAGAAACGGTTGCTGTTGAAGCTTGGAGTCTCTTTTTTCCTCTTCGGACTCATCAACAATGGTATGTCATTTTCCTTTCTTCAAATGCTTGCTCTCATCATTATAAAGTACTCTACGTCATCATACTTTCGGCTGCTCTCGACCTTGTTCCTCCATCAACACCCAAGGGCATCATTGCCTTCTGTAATATTGCACCGGCCTTAATTGTGAAGCTCGGGTGGCCGTACTTTCTTAAAGGTCGCATACGTTATGCCCGACGCATTATCGGCTGCTGCATGTTAAGCTTTATAGGCATGCTGGTGAGCTGACATCCAACTAACTTAGAAACCACAATTCACGTATTACACAGTTCGTTGCCCTGCATGAAAGCCTGTTTTCGAGGCTGCTGGGAATATGTCTCGCGTCGTTTTCGTCGGGTGAGTTCACACATCCATCAGGCACACTTTTTTCTCACTTGAACGACAAACAATAGGTCTGGGAGAAATGACCTTCTTACAGCTTTCGACAACATACAGCCGTTCGGCAGGAGGTCGAAGCGTTGGGTCCGTATCATCTTACACTTTGAGCTATTCTATGCTGACTCTACTTCGTAGGTACTTCGCCTCAGGTACTGGAGCTGCAGGTATCGTCGGAGCATTTATGTGGTGGGAACTCAGGGGCCTAGGTGTTCGTACTGGTGTTGGCATCTCGGCGGTAACAATATAGATATAGCGGCCAGAAAAATTGCTCATATTGCATTACAGGTTCTCCCATTTATTCTTCCTCTGGCATACTTTCTCCTGCTCCCTCGTCCAGCAGCATTTATGCATCAGTCATCTTCTGCATCATACACACTCATTCCTGCCGACGACCATGCGACTGAAATCGATGGCGATTTATCTGCAGAAGATGACTTAGAATGTCGTGTAGAGTCCAAGGTTACCGTCGCCTTATCGGCCACGGATAAATGGCGTTTGGTCAAACCGATGCTATTGAAATACATGCTTCCACTATGTGAGCAGTCTTCACTGCTCGTGATTTCTACACGTTTAATAATTTACCACTAGTTTGCGTTTATACCGTAAGTAGCCGATGATTTCATACGCAGAGCCTGCCTTCTGACACGTGCAACCTAGTTCGAGTATACTATTAACCAAGTACGTTATCCCTAGTCCTGTGCTTCTAGTCTCTCTGAACACATGCAGGGTGTCGCACCAACCCTATTATACCCCGTTCCGTCACACGGCCTCATCAGCAAGATCATTCATTCCGTCCGCGACTACTATCCACTATGGCAGGTTCGCTGGATCATCTGCCGTGATCCTTGTAACACGTTTTGATAACGACCCTTTTACAGCTAGTCTACCAAACCACCGTCTTTTTCTCTCGTTCGAGCATATCTCTGGGCTTGAAAACCCTTCCGGCCCACCTCCTCCCTGCTCCGGCTATCATCCAATTCGTGATACTGCTTATACTGGTCTTTGAGTCCGCTGTTGGGCTGCTTCCGGAAGATCGTGCAGGAGGAAGTATATTCCTGGTGTTTGTGCTTATCAGCATCGAAGGCATATGCGGCGGATTGGCTTAGTGAGTCCTATTTTCGGTACAGAGCCTGATGACCTGTCTAATTAATTGCCCGCTAGTGTCAACGTGTTCTATCGCATTAATCAAGAGCAACCGGATCCTTCCTCAGTGCACAATCCTGAGCTCACGAAGCAAGAGCGCGAGTTCAAGATCGGTTCCATTGGTTTTGCTGACAGCTCAGGGATTTTACTGGCTTCGATTCTCGCGGTGCCCACGGAATTAGAACTTTGTAGAGTGCAAGTTGCAAGAGGGAAGTACTTATGTCGGGGGCTCTAGGCCCACGAAGAGTTCTTGTGTCTGACTTCAGGATCGATCTGTGGAGGACACATGGTTAATCAGGTACACGAGGTCGGATATAACTTATGTACAACATTCTGGAAAGTAATAATACATATATGCGCTGGTGTAACAAGAAATCGTACAGAACGAGGAAATAATGCTGATGAAAGCCAAACAAAAGCACTGGGGCAAGCTAGGACAAGCTGACAAGCTGGGACAGCATAGCTAACACGGATCCGAAGGAGCGGGGAAGGAGCATGCTCTACGTCGGCCGACGCGGCGAGCCAACGTAGACATTAAATGACTGCCACGTCTCTTGCAAATGGTGCTGCTGGGTAACCGACGGGTATTCTGCAGCAGGTGCAGGAGCTTGGTATTGTTGGGACGTTTGGTACTGATTGTCATAGTACGATGATTGGTAATACACGGTACTTTCCTGCGCCTGATACGACTGCTGTGCAGATTCCCAATATGATTGGGAAGGTCCTGCATTATAGTCACCGGGAGCATGCGGGTCTGCAGTATCGAAGGATGATGATGACTGGTATGGATCATGGGTGTGAAAACTGGGCTGTTCCTGGCTGTAGTATTGCTGGTGCTGGTGCTGCGGATCAGTTTGAGGATGATGATGATGATGCTGTTGTTGTTGTTGCTGCTGCTGCTGGGGATTGCTGGGGGTCCGGATGGTATTGGGTATAGTCAGGCTGGTGATGGTGAGATTGAGGCGGCGGCTGAGCATACTGAGGCTCGTGTTGATAGTGTTGGCCTTGACTGCCAGGCGAATACACAGATTCCTGGTGCTGGCTCTCGTTTTGGTAGGGCTTCTGTGCCTCGACTGGCTGAGGAAGACCATGGGACTGGGGCGGAAAAGTGATCGTAGTATCCTTGCGGCGTCTGTGTAACTGGATGCGACTGGTACTGGACCGGCTGCGCCTGAGATGTGCCCTCCTGCACAGCGACCATTCCGCGTATTTCTTCGGCATGCGCGGGCACAATGAAAGCGTCCTCTTCGGTGTAATACGCGTCTCGTTGTGCATTATGAAGCTGAACATTGAGCTCGTCGTCGAAACTGCTCCACTGCTCGCGCAGCGAAGGGTGAATGTTGCTAAATGCCTGCGGGGAAGTAACTTCCCCCTGTACCAGGGGAGATTGACTCGGATTTGATGTGCCACTTGGAGGTGAATGGCTAGACCGTCCTAAAGAAGGTGACACGGGGGCTTTCGTGGCGACCTTGTTGATTTGTCCACTGAAAATCGAAAGTTCGTCCTTGGGCTTCTGTGGACCAGTGTTCGAGAAAATATCTCGTCGAGTCACAGTAGGAGTGGAAGTACTATATGCCTGCTCGGCTTTCTGCAACAGCCTTTCAAGGATAGGCTGCCAAGTTGCCGTCAGCGTTTGGTATGCCATTACGAGTGCTGACGTACAAGGAATTTTCCAGCTCGGCCGCCAAAAGCAGATGCTTCCTTGAAAAGGTTGACAGCGCGTCGCAGCTCGGTCAGGGCTGCAGTGGTGATCTTGGACCGAGAACCGCTTCCAGATGCATGCGTGACGACGGAAGATAGCATCACCTGAATGTGGAGTGTCGGCATGGTATCCAGGAGGGGTATAGCAGTGAAATCTACTCACGGACGAGGAAAACGCGTGGGTCCATAGAACCCAGAAGCGGGCGATCTGTGCTGGGAACAGGTCGAACTGCGTACGAAGACCGCTAATCAGCTCACAGGCGCTGCGGTACCCTGCAAGGAACGATGGAGCATATGGGCTGCTCATGGGGTTTGTGGGGTTGTTTGACACTGCCTCCGCAAAAAAGCACCGATGAATATATAGCAAGGCTGCAACGAATTCAGATGTTGTTTTTGATGGTGGATGTGCTAGGATCACTTACTAAGGTGTCGGTAGTTACGGGGCATGTAATGTTTCATTGCTTCCGCAAGTTCTGCGCCGTCTCTGGGAGGCCGCTGAGCGTATTTTGGAAGCTCCATGTCACGAATTTTGCGATCCAGTTCGATAATAGCAGAATATTTTGGCACCTTTGCCGTCTGTGCATTTTGGATGACTGCAGATATGCATTGGAAACCAAAGCGAGCCTTCCACGCCGGGACTGAGGTAGTTTTCATTAAGAACCACGTACGAAAGAGAAGAAAATGGGGCCTACAACTTAGCGAAACACTTCCGTCTTCATCCACAGTGGAATCGGGGTCGTTGGGTAGCTCGCAGTCTATGAACGGCATATAAAACGTGGCAAGACGACCTGTGGCTAAGGACTAGGTGAAAGTTAATATCGCCCGGTAGGATAACAAGGACAAGTCAGATTTACCTGCCACCCGTCTGTGATGAAAAGTTCCCAGAACAGCGCACGGCGCTTTTGTACCTCTTGCGTAGGTAGCTGCCAGCGGGCACAATCACGGTCTGGCAGTAGATGATGAGCTGATTTGACCGCTAATCCAAACGATAGAATTACTAACGTAGTCCAATCTATATAAAGGCGAGCACCGCGTCAACATAGAGACAAGAAATTAAATACCAGAAACTTACACTCTGAGCCAACTTTGTTGCAAGTCCAAAAATTCCCCAGGTGCTCTCGATGCTGTTTTCTCCGCTGCAAAGGCCCTGATAAATTGCGAGTAAAGCCAGCGTTTGAATGGTTGCCACGGATGGCGGACGGTCAAGTACGGGTTCCAAGTTTAAGGCAGCGCGCGTAAGTTTAAAATACATATCGGCTTCCTCGTTGTCTGGTGCAGGGGGCAATCTGTGGTCTGTCAGGGCCCCAAAGCAGAAGATCACGAACATCAAGGCGAGTTCATGAGGACCTTTGCTCAGAGCATCATTTGCCTCATTTTCCGAGGTCACCGGTGGCGCTACGGAACCCGGATAGTTGAGATCTGCTGCCTCTGCGTACCACAAAGGAAGGTTCTCCTCCATCAGTTGCCGCTTTGTTACCGCTCCAAAGAACCACGGCGCTTGCTGCAGATATAGCTCACTCAGGTGGCGAGCACGATGCCAAGGAGGTAGATAATTTTGGATGAGGTAGTTAAGATCAACCTCATCGTTAAACACTGGAGCCAAAGGGAAAGACTTCGACAAATGCCTGATGGAGGAAGGTAGACGTTCATTATACTGCAACCTGTCGCCTGGACTAAAATTAGTTGTAGGTGGTACGGCAGACTCTCCCTGCGGAGCATAATTAGTTTAGTGGTAGTTGGCAGGACTGCAGTAACTTACGATGAGCAAGCTCTAAATACATTTTTTAATGCAATCAGCTGCTTTGAGGTCAAAGGAAAGCCGATGATACCCACCTCAGATCCGGCTGATGGGCCATAAAAAGTGGCGGCACCATCGTCCCGTATGGCGAGCGTCCCAAAAGATTCGATGTATTGCGAGTCGTCATCGACCTCATGCTTTGATTTACCTGCTGTTTCCTCGTCCACAGCAGCGTGCAAATCTATAATTGATTTGACGTCCAGGAGATCTCGATGCAGAAGAGGATGCTGTTCGCTAGGACTGGTTTGCAAAATAGCAAGTGCATCTTCAAGTTGACGAATCCTATCACTCATTTGTGCGATCTTCTGATGCAATTTTTCCTGTATCTGCTAGCACAAACCTGAAACGACGAAAAATATTGGCATGAAGTCTTCATTCACCCAAATGGCTGGCACTTACCGAGTTCCCTGACCAGTCGTGAGGGAGCCTGGCGCCCGTAGCTTTGATAAGTGGTATCCAACAGCATATTGGCACGGTATACATACCATTAGGACAGATAGCCGAGCAGCCCCTGCGTTTACATGAAGAGCACGGAACAGTTTTGTCGCATTTCAATTTGAGCCTGGCCACAAGAAGTCAGAGTGAGAAATCAATCAAATATGCAGCACCTACCTTCTGCACTCGGCGCAGGACATAGCTCCTCGGCTTCTCTTTTGCTCCTTGTCGATGGCCTTTTGGGCCTCCTTGGAGTCAGGCTGACGAGCATTTCCACGGGATGCTTGAGGCATGATTTTAGACCCGGACGCCCAGGGAACAACAAGATGCGTGGGTTGCAGTCGAGAAAGAAAAAGAAAAGTGAAGGCAAATGACTTGCATTGTGTCCGTCCCTAACTTTAAGTCTTTCATCGAAATGGAATTACAGAGCGTTACGTAACTTTGCTTCCGCTCTCACATTTAGTTTCGAGGCCAAAACTGCCGAGGCTACATAGATGGGGCATCCTTCATGATATTGAAGTTGACTATAGCCATACCTTTTCCATCTTCAACGTCCGACTGCATGGTCGTCTGAAATCCAGTGCTGCCATCATCATGTCCGTGGAGCGGCCCCTACATCCAGATTCATCTAGCTCCATGGCACCCATGGCACGCAAATGTCCGAATCAGATAAGGATGCACGTTTCGCCACGTAAGTATTAAGTATGCTCTTCCCCATCAGCTCAGACTCATCGACAGCAAGCAAATAAACATATGTCCTTTCTACACTCATCCTCAGTCAGGTGAGGCAGGGGGTCCTTCGTTCGAGGTTGGTTGTCGCCACCGTACCCGCATCAATCAGTTCTGCCCCGAGTGGTAAGTGTACGAATCTAGGTATATACTTGATAAGAAGTAGTACGTATACGCGTCGGCTCATGGCATTCTGCCAGTCTGACAGTCACCATAAGTTAATCACCGCATGCCAGGGCTGCTACCTGCTACTTCTTCGCCGATTCGAACGGTTCTTTCACAATTCATTCTCCTCGGTTTGTTCCACCGTTGTCACCCTAGTGCCGTCTATGACGGAGAACAGGAGAAGTTACTCTCTGCGTTCAAAGTCTTGCATCTAGAGTCTGCTTAAATCCGATCCATCAGTTGCGCGCTACGAACTTCGGAACTTCGTGTTATCGCCCTGGCGCAAATTCTGCGTTGATCACCGTCTGCCAGTCGTGGACTGAGCGCTAAGGGGGAAATAAATACTACGATGGTACAGATTGCACATGATAAAATACACCACGATCAGGAATCACTGAGTATTTACACCCGTGCAAATGTAAATATGACTATGATACAGATCCGAACTCCCAACTAATCTGACTTTCCGCCCTTGCTTGGCGCCGCGCTTCCCCAGCCAAACCAGCTGGCCGGCTTTATTGCCCCAGTCTTGTCACGACCCTCCCGGCCAGAGTCCCCGTCAATGTCATACCCCTCTGCATCGCTGGGGACATCCACCTCTTCGAATCGCCCAGCAAAGCTAGACCCACGCTCCCGCAGCTCAGAGTCCGAAGATGCACGGGAGTGTGGCTGGACGGAGCCTGAGGCGGGGGGAATCGAGACACCAGGCCGCTCTGCCGAAGTAATGAATGCAAGCTCAGCTTCAAGCTCGCGCTTGCGATCTCCCAAGGATCTACCAGAGTCCTGACGACCAGCGTCAGGACGCCTCGTGAAGGTGTTTGCGGGAGTATTCCAGGCTTGGTCAGCAGAAGTGCCTGCTGCCGCAGCACCTTGCCGCAGTAGTGCTGTACCAGAAGCGACAATGGTAGGACCGTACGAGCGCCAGAGCCCTCTAACAAGTTGAGCAGGCCCTGACGCCGGGTCAGCCAAAGTTGGGGGTGCACCGGTGTCTGTCGCTCCGCCCGCAGGGGCAAAATTGGCCTGTTGTTGTTGACCGATTGTTGCAGCGAGTGCGTCCCATATGGTGCGAAACCTTTCATGGATGAAGGCATAAACACGGGATTTGAAAGATGCGAGCGTTGCATCGATCTGGGATTCATGGGTGTGAAAGAATGGTTGAAGATGGTTGATGTAGAGGTAGGATGAGCCGCGCGTTTGTGGGAGTGCTAGATAGAGAAGGAACAAGGTCTTCATGAGGTAGTAGAATGGTACCCTATTTACACGCGCAAGGGGTGGTTCAAACACTTAGCACGAAATCCAAGACTATCGATGAAAACTGACTGACCATGAAACGAGCCATTCCGCGACGTATTCAACACCGACAATACATCCAAGCACTGACCAATACATGAGCCATCGTTCCAAATCCTCCTCAGAAGCAGGTCTCTGGGAAAGGGTCTTGTAGGATGCGTAGCCAGGATAAAGAAAAGCGGCAACCGAACTAAACACCACATCAATATGCAACTTTTTGAATATCTCTGAATACTACATACCCAATTATGCGAGAAGCAAAATAGAAGAGCATGGTGTGGAGGATATCTAGACGGGTAGAAAAGGAATCAGCGTGCGCAGGGCAGAGGGCCGCAACGCTGCAACCATCGATTCGGGATGATTATTACGTCATCAATTGCATTTGTTCGCGCGCGTGAGCCACAGACGCGTCTTTCGCGTCTTGATTAGACTCAAACAACTTCGAGAAATTCCGAGCACTGATTGAACAGTCTCTGACAGTACTTTCTAACATGGCGCGGCGTAAGAAAAAGTCGCTCTTTACGCATAAGAAAGCCTCTAAACCACAGTCTACAATCGGCATACCCACCCATGGCGAATGGAAAACGATGCAAGTTTATGGCTCGTTTGTGGGTACGAGCCATCTTCACTGGATTTGCGATTTGACGTGGTGACTGTTTTAATTTCAGTCGCTGATGAAGAGGGAGACCACCATCCATTCTGCTGTGACGAAACGTTCGTGTCCCGAGCTCACTTTATAGTAAGACGTAGCAAAAGCTGACCCTCAACAGCGCGTTTATTCTACCGGAAGGGACGCTTCCGGACGTGAACCACCATCCGACCGTGTATTGGATTGGTAGAATCAAAGAAATCAGGGCAAGAAACCCCGAAGATGTAGGTCCCGCCACTAACCAGCACTAACTCTGGGATGATATTCACTCAATCACGACGCAGGTATGGGCTCGCGTACAGTGGTACTGGTCACCTAGTGAAGTCGCCACCGTGATAAAGTCGTTGTAAGTGATCCCGGAGCATCAACCTGAGCAATCCGTTCTGAAATGTCAAAGCGATGTCAACGACTGTGGCCAATATGAACGAATTTACTCAGACTACTCTGATTATGTGTCTACGAGTAGTTTCTGTGGTAAATTTCCATCTCTCATGTTGCATCATCAGTTTGAACCTTTGTTAGATCATGCAAATGTCGCGAGATACTATGAACGTGACGTCGACCAAAATGTGTTCGATTCCGATGAGTTCTACCATCGATACGACCTGGAATACCGCGCTCGGAGAATCTCCGTGAGTATGCATCAAATACTTTTTAAGTGGACCACATAATGATGATCTCTTCACAGCCAAAGGTCACGGATGCTGCTTGTCACTGCAGTGTGGCTTACAATCCCGATCGAGATCCAGTAATGCATTTTTGCCCGCGTCCGTCTTGTCGCGTAGCCTTCCATCAGGGATGTTTGGTACCACCTGAGTACAAATCAAATAAAGCTGCAAGGGCCCGAGCATTCATTGAATGTTGGCCAGACACGGATGAAAAGCTATTTGTCGAAGAATTGGTCGACTCACGACCATGCCGTAAACGCAGAAAGGGATCTGAGACCTCAATCTCGAATCCCCTTGAGGAATTTCCGAAAGAGCTGGTCAAGGCGGCTCAGCAACAGATTGTGAAAGGTGTGCAAGCGGGGGGCGTTGTCGGGAACGTGAGAGAGGTGGTTGCGGCTCGTCGTTTGATCTACAACAGCTTGCTTGACGGTTCTACTTTACCCACTGACTGGCGGGATTGGGTGGATGTCGAAGCAGCTATCCCCCCGACAAAGAAGAGCCTTCCCGTGTTTGTGTGTCCCCAATGCCAGAGTCTCATTTGATATAAAGGACATTATAGAGGGTTCTCGCACTGATATCCTACTCACACCTACCGAATTACCGATATCATTTCATTCTGCACAAGTTGCTTAATCCCAGACAACACATGTAGCATATGGACAGCATTACATACACAGTACTATGTAGTACTCTGCACAGTAGCTAAGGAAATCACATTGCGCCCAGCTCCCAGGGGTATATGACGCACGCGATTTCGCCACTTATGCAACCTAACCACCATGCCCAAAAGCACAGCCGCAAATGGTACGACCGCGAGGGCAAGTAAACTCACTTCCGCCTTGAACCCGTCTCATAATAACATGCATTTCATCTGGTCAGCCTCCATACAAGATGAGGTCCGCTGGTACGAGGTCTGGTATTCCACCCAACAGTTCAGAAGATTCTACCCCATGTCCAGCACCCGCGGAATCAGGAACTACTCATGTCGCTATGACTGAGGATCCTCAACAGCCTTCAAAAGAGAAACAGGAAGTGAGTATATAATTTTTTAGTTCAGAACCCCTAATTCATATTGTCAGGGGACCCGTTCCCCTGGTCATAATCTACAGACTGGATTGGTGTCAGTCGAGACGGATGTCTCAAAAATAGTGGGGGACGAAGTGCTTCCTAAAGCTGCAGCCGAGGGCGATGCAGGTCCTAGCACAGCTAAGCAAACGCCAGGACCAAAGAAGACTAAGAAGAAATCGAAGACAACTCCTGTTGGGACAACCAAAAGGGGCCCCGGACGATCTCGAGCCCGTGGACAAGGTCGCAAAGTTACCACTACGTTTCATGATGATGAATATACGTCGTATGAATGGGGAGAGTTTGATGGCATGTCGACTGACGATGCTGATGCGAAGAGTGAGCTAATTTCATTGTGTCGTCTGACCATCGACTCACCAGTGCGCCATCGCAGTGGCTCAGATCTTCCGCTCGGTTGGGCAGTGACTACACCAGCGTGGACTTGAATAGAATTGATCGAGTCAGAAGCAAGGTATATATGCTCGATAACCGTGTGTACAAGCGTGCTATTGTAAGAATGAAATTTCTTCCAGAGAAAATGAAGTGAAGTCCCTTCCACATAATCGCCCTGAGCCATATCTCACACTGCCGCGAACTCAGTCACACTCACTCCCGCTCTTTGGAATCCTTGTGCCTCTGCCTTTGCTCGTGCGAGATGGGGTAACGCTGCTTTCGTTTTTCTTGCGCTTGCGCTCCGTCTCGCGGGTATTGAGTCGCACACCGTATTTGGAGAGTTGCTAGACATACTGTCAATTAAAATATACTTCGAGGGATGCTAGGTTACCTTTGACAGCTCGGTTGAAGGTTGCAGACCAGGAAATTCTTTTGTTGAATATATGTGGAACGGACCACCACAGCACTCGGCCTGCACCGGTATGTCTGTTAGACCTGTCATGCGCGAAAAGAGATCGAAAATGCGGTAGCGGAGGAAAAAGTCGCCCTCGATCTTCACCGCAAGGTCCTACGCACGTGCATCTGTCATGTGAGAGCAACTCCCCAACAACGACGGAAAACGTACAGCAAACGGAAAGACAAGAGCCCTCTTGCCTTCATAGTCAATACACGCTGGCTGAACGAAGGTGGCACCTGAGAGTGCCGCTGTGCATTTCATGTGTTCAGCGACCGGGAATGGGTTGAAATGGGCGTAGGAAGGAAGCTGGGAGAGCTGAGCATCTGACGCGGGAACCCCACTTGGTCCGCCTAAGGAAGGTAAATGGTCGGTAGACATCCTCGGTAAAATTGAAGGTAGCGGGTAGGACACAGAGGGGGGTGGGCGAACGGGTTCTACTACTGGTGAAAGTTGATGAGGGAGTCGGAGAAGGGAGTCTGGCTCCGATAAGCTATTGGACTGAGTATGCACTGGAAACAAGTCGACATTGCAGAGTAATCCAAGGTTTTGTACATCGCTGTAAGATAAGAAACATTAGAGCAGAATTGGAAAGCCTGAGTGGCAACAACTGACTCATAGTTCTGAACTTCTTGTTCGTATCGATTGTCAGTGCCTTCATTGTAGATGTGGAATAACTTGAGTTGGACCACTGGCGGCGGATCCAGCGGGCGTCTGTCTACACGAGCATACCTGTATGCAAGGTCAGCCACATAGAAAGAGTGAAGGAGGCACCGTTTCACTTTCGCCCTAAGTCTGCCTTTTGTATCTCGACCAGCTCAGCACGCACGCATCTTCCCTGGAATTGACCAGAAATGAAACGAATGGGTGCATTGATGTAGGAGAGAGTTGTTCGACGTGTCTGGTCCATCATGTGCTGGCAACTTGGCCAATGAAAAGTTCTCGAATAAGAAGTTATCTCGAAGAGACGTAAGCTCTACCAGCACTCCAAAATCGGCGCTAGAGTGTAGCAGGTGGTCATCCAATAAGTCGTCCCCCTTGCTCGCAGTGATCGTCGGACGACGTTCTTGGCCAATAGACAGGACTAAATCGAGACTTCTTTTTGCGCTCTGTACTCCACTCACGAACCCTGGCTAGGAGCCCGCCATTCTGGCGCATGAAGAGGACTGAACTGAACGCAGAGGCATGGACGGATTGCATGATCCAGCTCCTGTACATGACAATGATCGCAGTTTATTTATTAGCGTGGCGTCATTCATGTCAAACAACCGTTTTACCCGGCTCTTTGGCGCACTCTCATGGAACCAGCAACATGGCGGCGACCATTCAGACCACGTGCCAAGGATGTCGTCCAGGACATCTATCGGCGGAAGATTTAGAACATACAGATCTCCTATGTATGGTATTTCATCTATCTGCGGTCTAGTAAACGAGGACTAAGTACAGGGATTCTCAACGGAGCGTGTCGAGCACTGCTGTGCAAGCGCTTGCATGCGTTGAACGTGAGCTGATTGCGTCCCGTAATCGGTCTTAATAATGAACGACTTCCTTCGATTGGTCTGCTAAGAGAGACAGTTATTCGGCGCCAGCGTTAGTGTCTCACCAACCCCTTATATCCATGATACACCCCTTCTTCGATTTGATTGTTTGATGTCGTCTACAAGAAATCAACGCGGTAAGCAATACCGAACTGTGTGTGTTCCAGGACTGTTTACAACAACGACAGGTTTTGGTTCTATCGATGTGTACTTATTCACATCGTTTTATCCGATGGCTTATATTGTCATTGTAGAACCCAGAAGGCGGATGCCGATCTGTAGACTACCATCCCATTACTCCAAAACGTAGCAACGCAGCACGGGTGAGTTTCAAGGAGTATATCAACCACTGAAACGCGTATCACCGGCACAATTTGATGTGCCGCCCACAGTCCTCTCTTGTTTAAAAGGCGTGCACCTCAGCTGCTAATTCCTCAGCTTTTCCCTTTTCCTTCTTTTTCGTAGCTCATCCAGGTGCAGGCAGTAAGTTGATTCTGTTTCATCCGGTTGCTTTCCACTGATTCCATCATCCTACAGCCTGTTTTCTTCGTACACTTTCATTTAACTTTTAGCATTGCTTTCGCATATCTTGTTCCACCTTTTATTTTCAAAGTTTTACGACTCTACTCATTGACTACCATGCGCTTTGCTGCCCTTGTCGCTCTCGCTGTCGTTGCGTCGACTGCCCCTGCTCTTGCTGCCCCTGCTCCATACTCGTACGTCTCTCTCAGACAGCCACTGAGCAGACCCACTGAATGCATTTCCAGTCCCCGCTGGGTCGCTTCCAAACGTGATACCGCGTCAACGGATGTCAATACGGTCGTCGACACAGACACCGTCCCTTTCCGCATAGGGACAGTCATCCTGCCGCACGTCAAGTACGTCTACCTCCTCCTGCCGCAGATTTTGGATTGATGCTAACGTCTTGATAGTGACACCGTTACTTCCAAACGTGACGCCACCTCCGATTTTGTCGATGCCATCGAAGCAGTGTTGAATGAGCTGCCTGCTGAAAGAAAGCGCGATGTCACTGCAAGCATCACTGCCGCGCTCCAAACTCTCCTGGACGAAGCTGGCTCTGTGTTGAGCGATGTCAAGAGAGATTCAGCCTCCTCTGCTCAAGCGGAATCCATTGCCTCCGAGAGCTCCCTGTTTAGTCTGCTGGAAGAGCGCAGTGTCAAAACTTCCACCGGTGCCACGACCTGGCTGAAGAGCCTCGGGAATATTGCGAGCATAGGACTCAATGCTAATACAATTGCAAACGCCGTTGATGGCAGCGACAGCACCAAGCGAGACTTCATCCAAACTTCTGATGAAATCGATATCGCTGGAGCTTTGGGTGGAACAACACCCCAGTTCGAAGACCGCAGCGTCACAAGTGGCTTATCGAAGCTAGCTGGTCTCGCTAGTGTGGGAGGTGCTGTTGCGTCGGTGTTGTCCGGCCTTGATGGAAGCAGCAATAGCAACAAGCGCGACCTTGGCATCCCAGAGCTGCCTCCCAGCGCCACGACCGCTGACGGCAGCCCTAGCAACAACCAATCCTCCACTCCCTTGATCCCTTTCACATTCGAGACATCCGAGAGACCACCTGTTCTCGGAGAGCGCAGCATCGTCACCTTGTTGAAGAGCCTCGGGAATATTGCTAGCATAGGACTCAATGCTAACACAATCGCAAACGCCATTGATGGCAGTGACAGCACCAAGCGCGACTTCATCCAAACTTCTGATGAAATCGATACCGCTGGAGCTTTGGGTGGGGCAACACCTCAGTTCGAAGACCGCAGCGTCGCAAGTGCTTTATCGAAACTGGCTAGTCTCGCTAGTGTGGGAGGTGCTGCTGCATCGGTGGTGTCCTTCTTTGATGAAAGCAGCAACAGCATGAGGCGCGACCTTGGAATGGACTCCAACCATGACCAGAAGCGTGACATCTCCTCTGATGTCGAAAGCATCCTCCAGCAGATCATAGCTGTTTATGAGGGTGCCATGAACGGATCAAGCAGCGCCTCTGCCTCTACCAAGCGTTCTACGAGCGATATCCCCGTCCTCGGCCTTACCGATATCATCACCCCGGAGGAGTTTGAAGAGCTTTTGGGCGGTTCGTATTACGCGTAGTATTTCTTGGTGCATATGTTGGAGGCTAGTTTTGATGCTTGTTAGCTAGCGTATGACTCAGACTGTGCACGTTAGTAGGCAATATACTGAGTCGGTGAATTTGGATTCTGCTTCGAAGACCTTCAAGATCTCTGGGTTAACGTTCGACGTATATCAGTTGACCCGAAAGGAAACCCTTAGTCGAAATAAGTCACATCTATAATCGCGGTCACCGGGCGCTCTCTCAGTGCATGCATGCACCTTGCGAGAAATGTCCCAAACTATTTGCTGGTTGCCTGGTGACACGTTCTCTAATATTTGTCCCTAAGTGACAGTGACCGTCGTTTCTGAATCGTACCTACGTGTCAGGGTCTCCATCAGAGAGACCTTCATCATATGCAATCGTAACGGTGCTTACGCACCAAGTCCCCGACTCTCGGAGAGACCTTCATCATATGCAACCAAATATGTGATTTATAAAAGTTCGTAGGAGTTCGTATCCGTACATTACACCAATAGTGTCCATGTAGTACGAGGTGGTTGGCAACGTCAAAACTAGACATATTGACAATGTCCATGCGAATGTCCAGCGCGCGACAAGATGGAAATTCAGAAAAGACTACAAGTAGTGGTGGATAATCTATAGAATGCGGATGATATATTGGGAGATGGATTCATTACAGATTATTGCATAGGGAGCAATTTAGGTGGATTCTGTTGCGGAAGGCGGCAGCTGGGGAAGTCCGACATCAATCAACCAAGATCAAATAGGTAGCGTTGACGACTTACGAAGGGCAATGAGCGCTGTGAAGATGACAATGACGATCACATAGACAGTGCCATATTTGATGATCTGGGGTCATGCATGAGCATCCTTTGCTTGCCTGCCAAGACTTGAAATCACTCACGATCCAGCGGCGCTGCTTTTTCTGTTTCTGAGTGTAGAGAGGAGCGCGAATCTGTTTGGAAGGCCGCAACCAGACTGTAGCAATACCATCAGTACGACACGAAGAATGTTGCAGTAGACAACTCACAAAGTAACATCGCATGCAAACGATCCGCATATGGGAAAAGAATGGGTGGGGTCAACATGAATAATAGGAAGTGACCGATGAGAAGGTCAGAGCTCCACAACGACAGCTCAATGATCTTGACCACGAATTCACGGGCGGGTTGAGACATGACATGAGAGCCGAGACCTCGTCCGTACCAACGTCCAGTCCACCATGCACGGTTCGTCTCGTCGTGCTTGAACTCACGCGATAGGAACACAGCGATCAGAATCTTGTGAACTGCACGCTGGATAGCGATGACTGCGATAATGCCAAGAACTGCATGGGATGCATTCCACGCCTCAAGGAACCACTTCAATGACAGAACGGACCGAGTTAGAACTGCTAGACGGTAGACATGGTTCATACACTCACCAAGAACTCAAAGAAGCCCAGCATACCAATGAAACCGAGGACGTGAGCTGTAGAAGCCATGACAGATCCAAATCTCGGGAAGGTGGGGTCCATCATGGGTCCAAGGAAGATAGAGATGATGAACATCACGAGGAGGACTGCAGCATTCCATACTATTGGACCGAGAGCAATGATCGCAATTCGAATGAGCGGATTTGGTGGAAGTTTGCCTGTAGAGTCGGGGAAGGACTTGACGAATATGTAGGCAATGACAAACAGCACCGCCATCACTATGGGGAAGATGACCTCTGAAAACACGACCGCTCTCCAACCGGCGCGTGGAACATCACCTGACAGTTTCTCTGAAGGGAGACCAAGCTTCTTCTTCTTATAGCCGGTAATCATTGTTCTAGACAGACGGCAGTAACCGATCCAAGAGTTGTTATGCGAGCGTGAGTTTCCACGAGACATCCATCTCAAGAATTCCCTACAATGCATTCATCAGTAAAGCAGGCCAACAAAACAAAGGAATCAACTGACCGATAGTCGATCACAAAGTCCGCGAAAGCGAACTGGTGCGGATTGAACAAGAAAGGAGCGACGCAAAGAGCAAGAATTGAGAACCAGAAGTAAATCAAGTATGGCGTCCAAAGTGCCATGGTGACATAAAGGAGGCTGATCAATGTCCTCATGCCCAGATAAATGCTCGGTCCGGCGAAACGAGAGAAGAGGATGCTGAATGAGATACGGGTAGTTGCGAATCCACGTCCTGTCGCGATGTATCGGGCACCACCAAAGGTCAAGTTGCTGAGGATGGAGTGCGTATAGATTTGGGTAGAGAACACCTCAAAGATAGGGGAGAGGGACATGAACTGCTTTCCAAGGCGAATAATAGCACGGCCCGTTCCGCGTTCCACAAGTTCTGTAAAGGCGTCAAAACTGCATTTGATTAAAGACAAGTTGGATTATGCATACCCTGAATGAACAGCGGCAGGAAGGCAATCATGAACACCAAGAAGATACTGATGATGCAACGGTGAATCCAGTCAAATACGGGCGTCAGGTTGTAGCAGCCGTCGAAGCCTGGCAGAACCGTGCCAGAGGCAGAATACTGGCACACCAAGATCGAAGAGTTCAAAGTTCCCAAGAACACCACTGCATAACACGATTAGCTGCAACTCGCGCATAGCCATAAGAAAGACGTACTGGTCACAATGAAGCATTGGACGGCTAGAATGACCAACATATTGTTGATGTGGAAACCGGGATGGCCGTAGTAGAACGTGAGGAAACGGTCGACAGGCAGCTGCGTGCCCATGTAATAGTACTCCCGACTGAGCATTTGTTCTCCCATACCAGTGCCGATCTTCGTCTGGAAGTTGAGGATGGTACCGAAACCAAGGTCACGGCCTTTACCGCACTGGTAGTACTCAGTATGCTTGATACGACCACCACGACCAAAAGCGTTCATGCCAGCATAGATATCCTCGTTAAGATGCAAACCCTTCTGTGCCTTCGACACGCCACCACGAGTGTTCATGTAGAGCGCATTCAAGAAGTCAGGATGGCCATAGTGAAGCTTTCCACCGATCCACGCCCAAGCACGAGCAGACAGCGTACCGAACGTCTGCTCCTTGCCGGCTGCGAGATCACCAAGAATACCAATGTTCTCCGAGAAGATGTACTCGCGAGCGCCGACGATGGCTACAGGGCTTTTCTTGAACTCTTTGTGACCATATTGTGCGTACGGGCTCTGAGTGGACACCGAGTACTCCTCGAACTCGCCCAAGATGTTGCGAATCTTAAGACATTCCTCCAGATAGTTATCCTGGTTAGCGTCAATGAGTTGCAGGTATTCGCCACGGTAGAAGACGATCGCGTGATTCTGGTTGTCAGACTTGCCGTCACCCAGAATGGGGTTACCAGGGAGCTCAATGCGGAAGTTGGGGCGACGACGACCAGTCTCAGGAATGAATTCAGAATGACCATCGATGAGCGCAGAGAACAACCGCGGATCTCCACCCTCCTTGCGCGGTGGCTCCTCGTCAAGGTATGCAATCTGAAGATCCGGGTATGCACGCAGCAAGAACTCAGCGTTCTCGTGCTCCTCCTTGTTGAATTTGGAGTACCGCTGCATCGAGACGACGAACTTGAACTTGCGCCGGGCCATGCGTTCGAGCTCGCGCTCGAGTTTATCCGTGTTGCCGCCGAATAACTGCACGACCTCGGGATTTTCCACGCGGTAGAGCAACTTGATAGCCTTGGCGTAGTTCATCATACCAGAGACTGTGCGGTAGAGCGTCTGCGCGCGCAGCGAAGCCCATATACGGGTGCGCAAGGTGAATTCGGGGGCGGCGCTCTTGAAACCGATGCAGTAGAACGGCAGATCGTCCATCTTTGACGGACCCTTCTCATCTGTGCCAAAAGGAGTCGAGCCGTTGAACATGGCAGATTCCTCAGCCAAAATTTTGGTATCCTTGACGAAGTTGTCCCATTCAATGGGGTGGAGCTGTTTCAGGTACTCAAGGAGAGTGACGCGCGTATTCTGATCTTCCTCCCGAATAATCTCCCTCAGCGACAACAGAATCTAATAAATGCTTTTTAGGTATATCTTCGGATTAAAAGAAATGAACCACGAACCTTCTCACTGTAATGAGGCGTCAAGACCGTAAACGTAGGCATGGCATCCACAGGCAGTGGCTCCGGAACAGCTGTCGTGAGCGATTGCGCAAAGAACGAGATACGCCGCTCAGCCTCACTGCCCGCAGGGAAGAACTCGCCCTTGAAACCCTTATCGCTCTGGGAAATGAAGAACGGCGGTGCACGGAGACTACGTTTGCCATCATGCCCTGAGTCAACCTGGTGGTACAACAGTTTCTGCACGTGCTCAATGGAAAGCAAGTGCTCGCGGTACATGGAAATGATAATTGCGTTCCAAATTTGCGAGACCAACACCTGTGGGATGAAATTTCAGTTGCATTCAGGCAACGATAGCAGCAAACTGACCTTCGGCTTGTACTTGACCTCCATATCTCTCGTCGCAAGCAGCTTCGCGTAGATCCGTTTTGGTAGCCTAGTGTAGATATCCTTCCATGGTGTCCATATCGACAGGCCAAGCATGAACGACCGTGCGATACTGAACACCGTATTCCAGATGATGTACCAAAGGAACGTATCGAGGAAAAACAACACCAGATCCATCACATACATGATGGTCAGCGTGAATGCAGCTTGGTTGGTGCACAGACTCTCGCCGAAGTACCTGTCGCTACAGCCCTGGATCTTCATCCCCACCATCACTGCAATGGGATCACGGAAAGAAAGCGTGAGGAAGAAGTATGATTCCGTGGCTTTGCAACCAAAGACGAGCGCCCAGAGCGCGATAGAGGCCAGGCGCGCTTGCGCGTGCAGCCCAGGATACGAAGCAGTGAAAGTCTGACTGGCAAGGTATTTCCTTGACTTGCCAGCGACTCTGTCCCCAAACATGCGTCCAGAAGGCATAGTCGCGAAGAGGAGCGTAGCCACGACCGAGATGAAGAACTGCACGATACCGAGGATGAGGGCAAGCGAACTGGTGGTCCCATTAGAGCTATTTTCCGCGATGGCAATGTAGAACGTTGGACCACATGTCAGCGCAAGGGTGATGAACAAAAATAGCAAGCGCCGGGAGAGATGGGAGGTATTATTCCATGTAGTCGGGATGTACGAAAACTCAGCGAGCGTCGCTGCGATCATGATGATGGTCGCGACTGCACCTCCGAGCGCGGTGACAGACCATGCCAATGCCGGGGAGTTGTAGACCTGATTCGAAGAGAGTGAGATCTGGTATATCTTGGGGGAGTTGTATGCGGTGTAAAACCAGTAGAGAGATATGTGGATGACCCATATGCGGTTGAAGTTGACCAGGAGATGACCAAAGGAGCGCTTTTCATAGTAGGTCTTGAAGAACGCACGATTCCAGTCAATGCGGTCAAACTTCATAAACCTGTGGGGGGGCGGAAGGTCCACGAGTCGAGTCTGGATTGAACAATCAGTATCAGCATACAGCTATGAGCGGCAAACAATAGCATACCTTATCAGTGAGTATGATCCGAGCGATACCCTCTGGGTACCAGAAGAGCTGATTGACGTCATCGTAACCAATAATGTCTGCATGGTCTCGCTCCCGCCTCACGAATCGCCCATCAACTACTTCATACCCTTGATCCCGAATGAAGCGGTACAAGGGCTTGATAACTGATCTCAGGTACAGACCCTCAGGTACGGGGTCCACTCTGTTCTGGCACTCAGGGGAACGATAATAATCGTCCGCGCACTTGAAGATGAAGCACAGACACTCCGGAACAAAGCGCACTTGGGCCGCCTCGCCCCAGCAAAGAAGGTATAGTGCAATTTGGCGGAGGCGATCGTACTGGCTCATGTTGTTCATGGCCTGGCGCCAGCGCTCCATTGCCGTTGCGAGGGATTTCTCGTTGGACGAGCGACCTGCCCTACGGTTGAGGCGCTGAAGACCAGGATTTTGAACGTGGCCCACGGCGTCGTCAAGGTCGAGCTGGGCAGCAAAATACCATTTACGATAATTCGCATGCTCACCGCCTATGTAATCTGCATGGAGTGTGAGGAGCGCCTGATTGGGCGACATACGGGATGCCCGACTGTCCAGCAGTTGCATCAAAAAGTCAAACTAGACTGGTTGTCAATATTCACAAGACTTTTTAATGAAATAAAAGTTTTACCATGTTCCGCATGGAGTCTCGCTGGAACCCAAATTTCTGAGTCAAGTCTAGGAAGATATCTTCTATTTCCTCCTTGGAGAGTGGGATTTGGCGCTCGGCTGACCAGGCGGGATAGGCCTCGCGCGCGCCTGGTGGACCTGCGTACTCAGCCCAAGCGGTTGCGGTTGAGTCTGACATGCCCATTCTCGAAGGCCCTAGTGATTCAGAAGATGCTGGTGGGTATCGCTGGCCATAGATATCGACGTCCGAGTCTGTGTCAGGTTGCGCTAGAAAATCACACAAGTGTGAGTATGTGAATGGCACAGCAGAACAGACCACGCACCGTATGGGTCGTAGTTGCCGTTGTTATCATAGTAACGCTCTGTGTCGTTGAGGCCATTGTTGCTGCTGTCTGAAGCATAGGTGTCTCTGCGACCGTAGGGGTCGACGTTGTCAGAGTCGTTGTCACTGTAGACGTATCTGCGTGGTGTGCCGGCTGCGGTGAAAGGATCTGCATGATCTGCTGTTGGCGAGGAAGATTGAGGGTACATTTTGACCTCTGTTTTCCTGAATTAACAGGTCAACAGGAAGGAGAGTGTCGTGGTCAGGATAGAGTAAACGAGTGGTGGTGCGTGAAGAAGGCAGAGCAAGCTATAACGTTTTGGTACAAGCTCCAGCCCGTCCTGTGAACGGTTCCCTGTTTCCCACGTGCACAACAACGAACCAACCCAACTCGGTTTATCTCAAAAATTCAAGTCATCCTCCCTACTGTGCTACTACTACTACTACTACTACTACTACTACTACTACCACTACTGCGTACTCTCTGCCTTGTAATTCGAACGCAAAAAAAATGCCTGGCGCTCGACGCAGCACGACGAATGCACATGCACATCTCCTGCTGCGGATCCAAGCCGCCCGACAAATTAGATTTGCGAGAATCGTATCCACGTGCCTTTGCAAAAAATAGCACCCATACGCCACGACCAGGATAGCCTACATATGTATAGGACTGGTTTACGCGGGAACTTCTGAAAAGGCTGCCGTCCTCATGACTACCACACGTATATTGAATATTGAATATTGAGTTACTACCCCACTTTCATGCGGGCTATCTGTTTTGAAAACCAATGCCGGAAGACGGCATACGATAGGACGCCAAGAACAACGATAAAGATTGTCACGGTCTTCGCAGTGATAACTCCTGTTTCGTGTTCGACCTGGTTGTATTTGAAAATGATTCCAACTTTGTAACGGCGAATAACGAAGCTAGCGCTTACCACTGAGGTAAACGGGGAGAGGATCGGGATCGTGAAGTGCGAGGCACCCTTCGATTTCGGGGAATCATGCAACAACAGTATATATAACAGCACAAGGAAGAGAAGCATAAAACATGCTACAAGGACAGCCTGCAGGTCAAATGAATAGAGTGAGCTGCAGGAAAATTTTGGAACAAGTTCATTTCAACGCACCACGAACTTCTCGAGCCTGCTCTGCCGTTGTTCGTTCGCCCGCACGAGGGCCGCGATCTGGTTCTACGGTTCAAATCACGGTTAATTACCGAGACCATCATTTTAGGCAAACCAAATACTCGCCGTCCGCTTCTCCTCCTCCCCCAGCCTCACTTCTGCTATCTCTCTCTGATGCTGAACACGTGTTGTCAGCACCGTTTCAGCGACCAATGCACGCGCAGCCCAGTACTGCTCAACGAATGTGCGAGGCTTAGCAGTAGCAGGTGCAGAGAACCATGCAGTCTTGGTATATTCTAGCGTGCTGTTATGCGCAGAGGTTCTTTCCACAGCAAGTGAACCACTCGCGATCTGCATCGTTCTCGACATTGGAGGTTTGCTTGGGACAGGAACTAAACAGGGGTTAGAATCTGCTGTTTTGGTACTTGATGGTAGGCTAGATATCGTGGCGGGTGGCTTGGGCTTTCTGAGCTTGTTCATGGTCAGTCGTAGAGTCGTGAACTTGTGCGTAGCAGACCAGGTTGAAACCAAGCCTGGCTTGTACTGATTCAGCTGAACCTGTAAAGCATATGCCGGCATCTATCATCCGGCGAGTGTTCATCGGGTCCAACCGTTCCATCAACAGTTCAAAATCAAAGATAGTCCTCTAATAATGGCCTGGAAGCAAGTACTTCCAGAATCCACTAGTATGATATGAGAATGATACAAGAGGATACGAGTCACGTTCTGAAGCCATTGGCGCTACTCGAATCGACTTGTGCCTCTCTTTATCTGACCCTACCATGTCTCTCCCCTTCACGCAAACTCTTGCAACCATCTCCCGCTTGGTTACCGACCCTCGCTTGTCAAAGCCACGCGTCGGGATCGTGTGTGGATCTGGTCTCAGCACCCTTGTCTCAAGCTTGAAGGATGTAGTGCAGGTTCCGTACTCACAGCTCGAGGGTTTCGGAGAGAGTACAGGTATGTGCTGATAAGGAAGATCAAGTATCATCGAGCTGAAGATCATCTACTAAGTTGCTGGCCAAAAAAGCATGCTGGCCTTCGGATTGATGGGCAAGGATAATGTGCCTGTCGTCGCCATGCTCGGACGGGTGAGTGGAACACCAATTCATCGGTGAGTTTATTGAAAGAGAATAATCACAGTTCCACCCGTACGAAGGCCACAAGCCGGCAGTCGTGACGTATGGTATCAGAGTCATGAAGAGATTGGGGGTGAAGGATGTCATTAGTAAGTGCACTTCTGATTCACAGAACAACGTCTGATGCTCAAGTAAAACACAGTAACAAACGCTGCTGGGTCATTGACACCAGAGATTCCCGTTGGAACAAGTATGATCTTTCATTCACACCCACTTGAAGTTCAAGGCTGAAACATGTCGCAGTTGTCGTTATCCGTGACCACCTCGCCCTCCCCAACCTTACTGGGATGAACCCCTCGTTCGGACCGCTCATATCCCCGGAATATGTCCGATTTCTTCCTCTGGGTGATGCATACTCCCCTCGTCTACGACGCCTCGCTTTCCTCGCCTCCCACTATCTTAACTTCGACTCTTCTGCACTGGCAGAAGGAACTTATGCCTGGGTAGCAGGTCCTGCATATGAGACCCCTGCTGAGGGCCGTTTCCTGCGCAATGCAGGTGCGCACGTAGTGGGTATGAGCACAATACCCGAAGTAGTAGCTGCGCGAGAAGAGCAGCTCGAGGTCATGGTGCTGAGCCTCGTTACCAACTTGGTTGTTGTGCCCGATACCTACCGGAGTATCAAGGCAGAGGTTGAAGCTGAGGTGCGTGACCCGGTATAAGAAACGTCTACCATATTGATTGCTCCGTCGATGGTGGCCTCTGTAGCTTGCTGGCCAGCACGTTGAGCTTCCTTCCATTGGGACGGCGTCGCATGAAGAAGTCCTAGAAACTGGGAGACGAAAGGCAGAGGTGATGAGGAGTCTCGTCGAGCGCATCGTCGAGCTGGTCCCGGCGAACTCGTGAATGAAGTCGGATACTGTACGGGAATATCAAAAACACAGCTTCTGAACAGATTAGCATAAGCTGTGTGACGATATTGATATCACTTTAGCCAGTATATGAGTACATGTTACACCGTCCCAGACCTTTTGCGTGATACCCCGTGGACACCTCTAGTGCGTCGGCCAAGACTACCCGATTAACACGAGCATGTGCTGGCAAACGGTCCTAATTAGCCGATCCGCCGAGTCATGACGGGCCGCCGCCATTCCTGATACAAGCAAGACTTAGACTTTTCCTCCAAAGACAAGGTACGAAGCATCGATTTTCCCCAGCAGCTGGCACGTTGTCAGCGCTCACACATCCCACGCGCACGCCGTGTGTTTCATTTATTCTTTCGAGCCTGAGCACACGCTTACAAAAGGCGACTAGCATCTGTTTTGATTCTACCACGCACGTTTTCTGCTTTCACTAACAAACATGACAGTGCAAGGAGCTACGCTCTTTACCGCCGTTAGACGCTCGTTGGGTCCGCAGAGCAGACCGCTGGCACGAGGCCTTGCGAATTCAATGAGTTTACGTGAGTAGTAGTTCACACTTAACAACACACAGTATGGCAAAGTGGTCGGGGTAGCTTGACCAGTTACGCCTTTGCAGTAGACATGCAACCCTCTCGTTCTATACGTACCATCGGAACAAGGTACTGATCCCGACTCTGACAGAAAATGGGAAGAAAATTGTGGTGGCGAAACCCGTCGTGGAGCTTGATGGGGATGAGATGACAAGGATTATCTGGAAAAAAATCCGTGAAGAGGTGCGCGTGTTTTAATTCAAGTGCTACCTCTAGCTTAGACGCCCTTGCTACTTCAAGCTTATCCTTCCTTATCTACAATTGGACATCAAGTACTACGACCTTGGCCTCGAGTACCGTGATCAGGTATGCTCCCATCCCATTAGTTCACCTCAATTTGCATATTCATGCTGTGAAAGACCAACGACCGAGTAACCGTGGATGCCGCTAATGCCATCCTCGAGCACAAAGTCGGCATCAAGTGTGCGACGATCACGCCAGACGAGGCTCGTGTGGAAGAGTTCAAGCTCAAGGAGATGTGGAAGAGCCCGAACGGCACGGTGAGTGTTATATCCGATAAGTAATCGTCGCCAACTTCTCAACAGATGACATAGATCCGTAACATCCTTGGCGGAACTGTGTTCCGTGAGCCCATCATTTTGGACCGTATTCCCAAGCCAATTCCAGGATGGGTGAAGCCAATTGTGATCGGCCGTCATGCATGTGCGTTATCCCAATTATTATCTCGAGATTACCGAGTCTGACAATAACATAGTCGGTGACCAGGTATGAGATTTTCGAACATGAATGGCACACATGTTTATGTGGGTATAGTACCGCTCCACGGACTTCATCGCGCCGGGACCAGGGAAGCTCCAGCTCGTATACAGCCCTGCTGATGGAAAGGCACCGACTGTCATGGATGTGTATGAATTTAAGGGAAAGGGTGTTGCCATGAGCATGTACAACACTGATGAGGTAAATTCAACAGCTCTTCGTCCTGACGGCAAGATATTGACCACTCCCGTTCTTAGTCAATAACCGGCTTTGCACACTCATCATTTAAGATGGCTCTCTCCAAGAAGATGCCTTTGGTATGTCCGAATTTACCCCATCCGCCCACAGTCTGTTGACATCACTTTGTCCAGTTCATGTCAACGAAGAACACCATCTTGAAGAAATACGATGGTCGCTTCAAGGACATCTTCCAAGAGATCTATGACTCGCAGTACAAGGACGCTTTTGAGAAGGTCGGCATATACTACGAGCACCGCCTTATCGACGATATGGTTGCCCAAGCAATCAAGTCCTCCGGTGGCTTCGTCTGGGCATGCAAGAATTACGACGGTGACGTGCAGAGTGACATCCTCGCTCAGGGCTTCGGTTCCTTGGGAATGATGACCTCAGAGTTGATCACCCCTGACGGTCAGGTCATCGAGAGTGAGGCTGCCCACGGTACCGTCACACGCCACTACCGTGAGTACCAGAAGGGCAATGAGACGTCGACCAACCCCGTGGCGTCGATCTTTGCATGGACCCGTGGACTTCTCCACCGTGCTAAGCTGGATGGCAATGCAGAACTCACGAAGTTCTGCTTGGATCTCGAGGCTGCATGTGTAGAGACGATCGATAAGGATGGGATCATGACCAAGGATCTTGCTCTTGCTATCCACGGCAAGGGTATGAAGAGAGAACATTGGGTTGTCACCGACAAGTACATGGATGCCGTAAATGTAAGTGATGTTTTGTGAATGCAAGTATTGAAGCTCATTTTCGTGCAGGCTAAGCTCCAGAAGAAGCTTGCTGGGGGTGCTGCTAAGCCTTAAGCGCTTTGTGTCGTGCATAACGATGTATCTTTCCTTTGTAAATAGACGGGATGTACGTTCCGGGAACGGTGTATTGTACAATTCTCCGCAACGTGCGGCGCGCGAGCGTCGTCTTATACCAATTTGAATGCAGGCAGATGACGAATCTCAGCGGCCAGTCTACATTTATCGGATGTATGACCATATGTCTTGTGCCTATTCACTTTTCAGCTTCCATCGATTGGTCTGGCAAAAGAACTTGAAGTCTTCAGGTTCGGAAAAATGATTGGATGGAAGGACACAAACTTAGGTTGCTCTAGTCTTCGTCCGATGTTGCCCTCGCTCACGCATACTCATTGACCAGAAATACCGACACTCTGCTTTGGAGTCAACCTGTTGCTGCCTTGCAGACCCAATCAAAGGAAAGTTAGCCCTGCGTCAAACGTATTGTTTGTAACGCCGTTGTGTTTTACCTGCCATCGATCTTTCCACCTTAGTAACTTTTACTGCATGATGATGTTCAATTTTGGTGACCCCGATCTAATTGCTCACAGGAAGGTCTTACAGACTCAGTATATTCACCAAGTTATGCGACTGACGTGGCTACAGGCGACTGGGCTTGATCTAACTTTGCTATCCAATGAACGGCAGTATTATGAAGGAGAAAATCTGAGTTGAGGTGGAGCCTGTACGTGGCATCGACACGAATTTCTGCGGAAGCAAGCGCTACGTTCCTACATTATGGCTGAGGTATGTCTATTTCAAATAGTATTTGGTTTGCCATCCGAAGAAGTGTTCAACAGCTCACGAATCTCTAGATGACCGAGGTCCTCATTAGCACTGGTTCCCATCCTAGAGGTCCACGTGGTGTTTCGAAGCCAAGTTTTCCCGAACGCGCGCAATGTGTCCTTGGAAGTTGGCATGGTGCGATCAAGTGATCCAATGAACCGGCGAATATAGAGGAAGCGTACTGGCGACGACTTGTCCTCGTTAAGTATGTGACCATGCAACCATACTCCGAGCTTCCACGTCTTTCATAAATCAGGTTGACGAGGCCCCGAAGGCTTATAAGGACATGTTGCAGGGTTAATATCGATTTCTGTTCCTTGGTGTCCTTGATTACAATGCCCAACCTTACCTTGCCCTACGTGCCGCATTATGTTGCAGCACCTCCTCCTCAGGAAATTTGTTTGTGCAAGGTCTTCTCCTCAATGCAGAACACTGACGTGCGCATTAACAGTGGAGTATGCCGACCTTGCGATCATCGACATTTCAAAAGCCGTCACTGAAGAGGGTCGCGCAGCGCTCGCAATTGAAGTAAGGGAGGCCCTCCTCAACCATGGGTTCTTCTATGTCGTGAATCATGGGTATTCGCAAGCCCAAGTAAGGCGATCATACCATGCAGATTTATTTATATCACATCTCGACTCAGACAGCTCGCATGTTTGACATTGCGGACGTCCCCTTCTCGGCCGTACCTGATGACGAGAAGCAAAGTTATATTGCAACAAGAAAAGAAACGGGGTCCATCGAAGGATATTCATTAATACAGTACGTGGTACGTAGCAGTTGTGCCTCGTGCAACACACGAGCGTTTGATTTGCGCAAATCAATTGACTTCAGGATGTCGATGGTGCAGTACGCGACCAGCTTACACAATACTGCAGTGAGCAAAATGCATTCATTTTTCACCGATTCGCCTCACATCGCTGTAGCCAATCGCGATGTGACCAAGCGAAGACACCCCGAAGCCCTCCATCCCCTCCTCCCAGAGATCCAGGAGTTTAGCAAACACAACCATTTCAACGTGTTGAATCCTATCCTGAGGTAAACATATATCCTGGTGTGCTCAGGACGATTCTCTGATAACTTTTCTCAGGCTTATTGCACGCAGCCTGGAGCTACCCGAAGATATACTGGTGAACATGCATGACTATGACGCCGTCGCCGAGATAACTGGTACATACCTTCAAACATTTCATGCCGTTGCTGACTTATCGATCAGTCAGGTTCATCAAGTAGTAAGTACTTCCTTGAATTTCTACTCGTCACAAGTTCATGTGGTTTAGCTACCCACGGACAGAGGAAGAAGAGACCAGAACAAAGAACGTTTGGCTGAAGGGACATACGGGTCAGTAATTTACTCATGAAGCAAAAAAAAAAACAGTGCTTACAGTGCCACAACCGCAAGACTTCGGAAGCATTACGATTCTATGGAGTCAGCCTGTCGCTGCACTACAAATTCAGACCCGTGAAGGCGAGTGGCGTTGGATCCGTCATATGGAAAATGCTCTTGTAGGTGGTCGCGTCCTATCTCTCAACCCGTGGCATAACGAGAGGCGTTACAGGTTGTTAACGCAGGCGACGCGATGGAATTTCTTACTGGTGGGTGCTACAAGGGCACGATTCACCGTGTTGTCCAGCCCCCAGTGGACCAGCGGAACCATACTCGCCTTGGAGTATTCTACTTTGCCATGCCTTGCGACGATGTCAAGTTGGTGCCGATGGATGAAAGCCCAGTCTTGCAGAGAGTGGGAATACAGAGACGTTGCGACGATAGCGAGGCACCAACGATGGAACAATGGAGGAAAGCGAGGACAATGGCTTATGGCTATTCACAACTGAAGAGTGGAAAGGAGAAGGGCATAGAAGAAGAGATCATCAACGGGGTGCTAGTCAAGCATTACAACTGAAGCTTCAGGTATAGTTGTACTTGCTGTCTCACCGTCCTTGGACGACGAACATCTCCCGAGAATATTGATGATATATACAATGCAGGTCCAGTGCGAGAGAGGTAACGAGTATTAAGCCGCTACGGAACAGCGGTTCAACGCCAATATTATATGTCTACCAGCAAAATAATACAAGCACGGGAACACTATTAACCTGGTGGAGCGGAAGTTCTGAAGCACTCTCGTTTTGAGTAGCACAATAAACGATTCTATCACTAGTGAAGCTCCTAATCGCCAGACAACTGCCTACATCAAATCCTCCTTCGGGGAGGCTGGACAGGATGACGTGAATGTAAGTGGTGTTTTTGAATGCATGTTTTGAAGCTCACTTTAGTGCAGACCACGCTCCAGAAGGAGCTTGTTGGGGGTCACTGCTAAGCCTTGAGCGCTTTGTGTCGTGCATGACGATGTATCTTTCCTTTGTAATTATACGGGATGTACGTTCCGGGAACGGTTACATTTCTCTACAACGTACAGTGCACGAGCGTCGTCGTCGCCTCTTATACCGATTTGAATGAGGGCAGATGGTGGATCTCAGCGGCAAGTGTACATTTATCAGATGTATGACTATATGTTTTGTGCTTATTTCCTTTTCAGCTTCCATCGATTGTTCTGGCAGAAGAACTTGAAGTCTTCAGGTTCGGAAAAATGATTGGATGGAAGGACACAAATTTAGGTTTCTCTAGTCTTCGTCCGATGTTGCCCTCGCTCACGCACACTCAATGATCAGAAATACCAACACTCTGCTTTGGAGTCAACCTGTTGCTGCCTTGCGGACCAAATCAAAGGAAGGTTGGCTCTGCGTCAAGCGTATTATTTGTAACGCTGTTATGTTTCACTTGCCATCGATTTTTCCACCTTACTGCATGATGATGTTCAATTTTGGTGACCCCGGTCTAATTCCGCGCAGGAAGTCTTACAGTATATCCATCGAGTTATACGACTGACGTGGCTACAGGCGACTGGGCATGATCTAACTTTGCTATCTGAACGACAAATTGTGTCACGGAGGGGACCATTTGTCAAGGTGGAGCTTGTGCGTGGCATTGATTCTGAGAAAGCAAGTGCTTCAAGGTTCTTCTGAAGAGGTATATCTGTTTCAAATAGGATTTGGGTCTGCTTCCCGATGACCTCGGTCCTTACTGGCACTAGTTCCATCCGAGAGGCCCGCCTGGTGTTTCGAAGCTAAGGGTTCCCAAATGCGTACCAGTCAAGACCAGCGCAATGGGTCCTTGGAATGGTGCGCACAAATGTTCCAGTGTACTGGCAGCGACTTGCCTTCGTTAGGTGCGTGACCATGCAATCATGCTCCACGTCTTTCATAAATCAGATTGACAAGGCCCCGAAGAGCTTATAAGGACATGTTGAAGGGATACTTCTGTTCTTCTGTTGTGTCCTTGATTACAATGCCCAGCCTTACGTTGCCCTACGTACCACATTATGTTGCAGCACCTCCCACGAAAGAATATTGTGTGTGCAAAGTTTTCTGCTCAATGCAGAACACTGACATGCACATTGACAGTGGAGTATGCAGACCTTGCGATCATTGACATTTCAAAAGCCGCTACTGAAGAAGGACGCACAGCGCTCGCAATTGAATTAAGGGAGGCCCTCCTCAACCACGGGTTCTTCTATGTCGTGAATCATGGGTATTCGCAAGCCCAAGTGAGGCGATTCTTTCATATCATGCAGATTTGTTTTATCACATCCCGACTCAGACAGCTCGCATATTTGACATTGCAGACGTACCCTTCTCGGCCGTCACTGATGGCGAGAAGCAACGTTATGTTGCAACAAGAAACGAAACTGGGTCAGTCCAAGGATATACATTACTGCCGTACGTGGTACGTAGCAGTTGTGCCTCACGCAACACACGCGCGTTCATTTGTGCAAATCAATTGAATTCAGGATGTCGATGGTGGAGTACGCGACCAGCTTCAACAATACTCCAGTGAGCAGAATGCATTCAGTTTTCATTGACTTGCCTCTCATCATTCTAGCCAATCGGGATGCGACCAAGCGAGGACACCCAGAAGCCCTCCATCCCTATTCTCCCAGATATCCAAGAGTTCAGCAAACACAACCACTTCAATGTGTTGCATCCTATCCTGAGGTAAACACACATCCTGGTGTGTTGGCAGTGCTAACACATTTTTTCTCAGGCTTATTGCACGCAGCCTCGAGCTGCCCGAAGATACACTGGTGAACAACCATGAATATGACGCCGTCGGCGAGACAGCTGGTACACACTTTTCAAGCAGTTCGTGCCGTTGCTGACTTATCGATCAGTCAGGTTCATCAAGTAGTAAGTACTTCCTTGGATTCTACTCTTCACAAGTTCATGTGGTATAACTAGCTACCCACGAACAGAGGAAGAAGAAACCGCAACAAAGAACGTTTGGTTGAAGGGACACACGGGTCAGTGACCTTACAAATGAAGCAAAACCTGTGCTCAGTGTTACCGCAAGATCTTGGAAGCATTACGATTCTATGGAGTCAGCCTGTCACTGCACTGCAAATTCAGACCCGTGAAGGCGAATGGCGTTGGATCCGTCATATGGAAAATGCGCTTGTAGGTGCTCGTGTCCTATCTCTCAACACATGACATATCAAGAGGCGTTACAGGTTGTCAACGCAGGCGATACAATGGACTTCCTTTCCGGTGGGTACTACAAGGGCACGATTCACCGCGTTGTCCAGCCCCCAGTGGACCAACGGAACTATACTCGCCTTGGAATATTCTACTTTGCCATGCCCGACGACGATGTCAAGTTGGTGCCGATGGATGCAAGCCCAGTCTTGCAGAGAGTGGGAATTCAGAGACGTTGCGACGATAGCGAGGCACCAACGATGGAACAATGGAGGAAAGCGAGGACAATGGCTTTTGACCATTCCAAACTGAAGAGTGGAAAGGGGAAGGGCGTAGAAGAAGAGGAGATTATCAACGGGGTGGTAATCAAGTATTACAACTGAAGCCTGCTTCGTCGACGAGGTATAGTTGTACTTGCTGTCTCACGGTTCTTGTGCGAGAGGACTAGCGAGTATCAACGTGAGGGTGTAACCCAAGTCGCTATGGAAGCGCGGTTCAATGCCAATACCAGGGTCTATCGGCAAAACAACAATATAATTAAGGTGGAGGCAGCGGAAGTCCTGAAGCACTCCCGTTTTGGTTTTGAATAGCAAAATCGTCGATACCAGTGACAACCATCAGACGCATCCACCTACATCGAATCAGAGCTGATCACGAATAAAGTGAGGGTCCAACGTCCAACGACCACCCTTTGATTCTATGCACAAGTCAGTAACACCATCCCAAGAGTCCTAATATATCGTACGCACTGTCTATTACACCAATTCACGAGGACAATACATGAGGAAAAAAATAAATTCCAGTGTGACGTACATCAGTATTGAACCAGAAGATATGTGCGAAGCTGTGAGTGCAACATGAATAATAAAGTGAAATGCTAATCTACGCAACAGTGACTTGGAATGAAGTAGACAGATGTATGATGACGCAAACAAATAAATTGCAGTTAGGTCTTTCACGAAGAAGATCAAGCGAGCCTTTATAAATCCTTCATTGCAATGCGTACGCTCCCCTGGAAGGGCAGACCCAAAAGGTCCATGCCTGTGGTTGCGTCCTCATGATCACGGAATGGTAATCCAAGGATATACATTCCGACATCAGTAGTTCCCTGCAAGCCAGCTAATGCACCATGGGCGCCAAATACAACCTGCAACCAATCATGTGTGAACAAGGTTACGCAAAGAACATATTACACGTACCTTGCTGATGAAATTGCGGAATGGCTTCTGCCTACCAGGGAGCACCTCCAACGGTATATCGACCATATCTGCGGTGACTGCGAATATGGAACCTTCTTCTTCGGTATCGACTTGAATGCTTGTCGCTTCTAACCAATCGTCAGGTCGTATATGACCGAAGGCGTGTTCTGGAAGTGGGTCTGGTAATTCTTCCACTTTCTGTTGGGGTGAGAGAAGGACAGGCAGCTCACGGACTTCCCCGTCGAAGACCAGAACATCAGGAAATACGCGGACGACATCCAGTGTAAGGTCCATTCCTTTTGGAAGTACTATGCGAGCGAACACCGTACCGCTAGCAAGGAAACCGCCGCCAACAGAGGTGGGTTTAATCTTCATGTCATGAATTGTTACATTGCGCAGTATTTGCGGTTTGGAAATGGGGGCCGGAAATTCCGTGTCCACTGCGAAAGATGGGAATAGTGGACATGCGACAGATATGGGGTTAGGTTCGAGGGAGAGGTATCTACTAAGGAAAGCGGAAATGGATGCAGAAGGGTGAGGGGGGAGGGGAAGAACGCTTCCGGAGATAGCGAGCGTAACGTTGGGGTGGGTCAGCGTGAACGGGTCAGTGTGGACTGATGCAACGGGTACTGATGAATGATTTTCGCCGGGAAGCGAGATTATGAATGGAAGAGAGGGTGCAGTTAAGTTCATTATGGATGGCACGGGATTGATGACAGTCGCGAGGGCATGTACAGTCACATTTTCAGCTTCAGACTCCAAGTCGAAAGACTGCAACGTGATCAGCTGCGAAACGGGCGGTAGCGGCACGTCCTCGCCTGGGGTAGGCAAGCCAGGGATCGGTGGAACTGTCGGTATTGTTGTAGCACTCTTAATAAATTAACAGATAAATAGCCGTACTCACTTTTCATGGACAACTTTGTTTGTACACCTAATCTGTGGAGCCTTAGCATTTGCCTCCAACCACCTTTGTTCGTCGAGCCCCCTGAGACGACTACGCTAGGAATAGAGGCGTGTATAGACGCGGCGCCGGAATTCCAGGAGTCATGTACGAACTGGTTTATATCGGATGCATTCCGGGTGGGGACGACAAAAAGAGTTAAAGACATGGGGGATAACCACGAATCATCATACGGGGGATTGCCAGTGAGAGGAAGTTCAAATGGCGGGGAATCGACCGTGGCTAAGAGTGACTGTCGCTGAGAGAAGATTTGAGCAGTAGAGACATCCACTGTGACTCTATCCAGAAGCTTGACGCCCCAGCGACCGAATGACTTCCATATGTCGTAGAATGTTCCCTCGTCATCATCCGTATTGACCCCCATAATTGATCCCGCATCGATTCCAACTCTTGCTCGTACTCGTATCCATGCGCCGCCGTCTGCTGTGACATTGAGCACACTCACTCGGTACGGCCCTTGTATCACCAGTGCATTCTCTAAGACATCTTCTGGGGAGACGTCCGACAACCTGGCAGCAAAGGAATATGCCAACAGAGCAAGGAGCAGAAATATTATGATGCAGAAAGAAAGAGATGCCAGGAAAACAAATGTGAGCTTGGACCAAAGCCTTCGTCGAGCGTCCGAGCTACTTTCAACGTCGACATCTTCGTCGGCTACGGTAGCACGTGGTTGACTGGGAGCGACATCACTGTGGTGTAGTAGCAGGGGTGTTTGTTCTGAAGGTTCAGGATGTCTGGCTTTTCCTTTTCCCTTTATACATGGAGGTGAACCGTTGTTTTCTACCAGTGTCATGAGAGTAGTCGTCAGGAGTGGAGTAGAGCCTGCTCTCCTACGTAAGTCCAAAACAGGCCCTAAAGCAGAATCGACTACAAAAGAAATCTAGTAGAGACTATATATATATAGCGTGCACATGTATACGTAAATGATCCATACATGATAGGGCCCTTGATCCGAGTTTGAACAACGTTCTAGGTAGCTAACTAGTTACATAGTTTAATATTAGTCTCTACAACTCATCGCATTCGTGTCCGAAGGCGAGTGGATTGCTTGTTGATCCTGTCAGCGTGACATCATGACGTACTGGCATTATGTCCGACTTATGAAGCTTTTGATTTTCAGGCTTGCGACTCGGACCACCGGGCTGCGCACATAATATTCACGTCAATATCATATCGAGTCTTGGAGATGATCTATTCAAGCGTCCCCATTGCCTACAAATGGAAGAATTGCGCTATGAACAACATCACCAATGCGAAGGCAGGGATATGACTCACTCTCGTAACGTGCGAGCTCTTCAGTATCTTGGTGGTCCTTCTCAACTTTCAGTGTCGCAAAGATTCTCGTTCTCCCAGTCGTGTATCTATTACAAGACGCAAAGGGTGAGTCAAGGGGTTGATCCTGGATACTATCCATACCCACAAAACAAAGTCCAGAGCAGCAATCGCGGTTGAACCAGCAAGGCTCACCCTTCAGAAGGCATCGCGATTCCTGACTGAAAATAGTTGGTGTTGCACTGACAGACATAGATGCTGTCAAAGCAGCCACAACGGCAAGGAAGAAGAAACGCATTGGTTGTACGAGGTGATATGAGATTTGTAAGACAGGCTCTCGAATAATTCCGGGTGGTGCACAGCAGGGAAGACGGTTGGCTTTTATGTCCTGAAAACCTCGTTAACCATTGGTGTAATAGTAATCATTCGTCGGCTGTCACGGTTGGCAGGAGAATAGTTGAACAGCAAATGGATAGATTTCAAGTGACTGGGTCAACTGAGTGTCTTATGAACGTGTTGCCCAAGCATTGACCGTGATACTACGCCGTGGCACGGACTGTATTAGATCGAGGCAATTCAGATCCGATTAGGCAGCATGCTCACAAGGTTCGGTGGCTCCAATGGCTGGTGAGGAGAGATAGAGCCTAACCATGACAGCATAAGTATGGGTAAATGATGTGGCATATAGTACTTGCCATTAATTGCACATATAAGTAAGTGCCAGCGTCAGTGGTATACGACACCCGCCGCCGCCAATGCGTACTTAATAGATAGAGATTACTTTGGCGAATCTAACTTTTCAAATGGGAGTTAGTTGGTCCAATGATTAATCCACAGCCGTTCTGGTGCACCTATAGTTGTCTGCATACGCAGACGTGGTTGAAGAGAACCACGTATACTATAGCGACAATAATTAGCCCCCCATCGACAGAGAAAGAAGACAAGCCCACGAACAACACAAGTGCTGCCACACATACTAGTTCACCGTAAACTCAAGATTTGTACCACGTGAGGATATCCATACTCAGTTCGCTAAAAGTCGACGCCGTTGTGCGACTGTAGAATCGGAGCTTCTTCTAATGTATTTGAATGAGTCTATGACAGATAATTAAACGTGGGCCAATAACGCTGAGTGGATGTTGTTTATGCTCCATAGAAACGAACAGCAACTGCATATTGGGGAGCTCAGCAAGGTAGCCCACACTTCCCAAGGGTATGAACCCTTGCAGTGCAAGAAACGTCCACCGAATTGCCGAGTGAGGGAGAGTTTTTTCATGCATATTATTTTTTGGGCGGATTCGTCTCTAGCAGCCCTACAAATGGTAATGTAGGTGAGTCGAGTTATGTATGAAACACGGGGAGAACAAGCACATCAATGTAGGCATGCCCCATCAATCTCTTCTGATTGGCAGCGTTGACACTGACACTTGAAAAACCAGCTGTCTTCTAGTTCCTGTCTGCGCTGCGTAATGGTTTGATCGATATCAATATAACTAATGCATAGCTCTTCCCCGGTTTCGACTGAGCTAGAGGTTGTGAAGTGCATGGCACGTCCGACGCGGGTCTTTTTGACATTTGGGCAGCAACCTTCATGGGCCAACGTGTTCAGTAAGAAGGCAATTTTTACAAAGATGGGTTCTTACTGTGATTAAAGTAACTTGCGCCTACCCAAAGACCCCATCCGAGCATTTCATCTCTGCTGTCTCCATCCCAAATGCCGAAAGCATTCCCCGTGTCGCGCACGAGGACATTCCGTATCGTAGGAACGTATAGTCTGAGATGCTTTGGAAGCGAATGACACAGAAAAGCGTATATACGTAGATGCGCCACGAGAACGTAAGGCCGCAGGCGAACGTTCGAGAGCTCGCTGTTTGGAGACGAAGAACCTCTGCCCACGGGTCTGGGGTGGCGATTATCGAAGAGACTGGGAGATCGGTAAGATGGTAATCAAATACATATCGGTGGACGATAGCTGAAGTAACCGAGCGTGAGATTTCGAGTTCTGTGTCTTCTAAATTCATCGTCGAGCAGTAGGAAGAAAGACGAGCACGAGAAGATACCAGATCCTCGGCATGCGCCCACGCTTTGTCGATGTGGTCTTGCGTCATGATATGTGCAGTAGGACCATTTGGCAATATAGGGTCAGTAGAATCGTAGCCAAGACGGCCGTTCTTGAATTTCTTCCGAGTGGTTATCTGTGCCTTGGCAAGAAGAGCATTCGCATCTGCTATCAAGGGACCAATCATCCCACTTTCCCATGCGATCTTGCATTCATCTGTACAGAACCAAACAGACTCCGCAGCTGCCCTACAGCTTTTGATACTCCAAGTCCGCGGATCGCTGATACTTCGAAAAGTGCTTGCTGCATAAGCGAAACACTGAGCACAGACCTCCCTGCGATAGTCTTTGTAGATCACATGCGCGAAAGGAGCTTCACACGCAAAGATGTGGGTCCCCCGAGCAATAGGTTGCGTAGCAAAGAAAGAACGTCCCCCATACGATGTGGTCCGCAAGTCGATCAGAGTCATTTGAGATTGTTCTAGCTTCTATGCGCGATTGTGTTAAGGGAAAGCATAAGGAAGATTAATAGGTAGATAATTCACTTTGGTGCAGAATTCCATGATTTCCATCGAGAAGAACGTCGAAAATTGAAATTTTAGTTCGTTCAGCCGTCACGGGTCACGAGCCCGTGATGGTCACGCAGTCACGCACATCTCGGAAGGTGTCACCCGTCCGCGTCATGCCATGCTTATATTATTACGACCGTGGCACTGCCTTTGAGGCACTCCTAGGGATTTTCACCATACTATGCGAGCTTCCCGACACCATATATGACATGTGTTTCTTGTCTGATCAGCCAGGAAATTGATAGTGGCATGCTGAATACCACAGACGAGTCTAGCTAGGTTCCGCCGCCACGCAGCGCAGCACAAGGAACACCGGACGTAGTCACACTAATGCACATACAATTATATGACTGGCGAATCGCGATATATTTCACTACAAGCACTGGCTGGGAATCGGAAGGTCAACACCACACCCACTGCCCGCAAGTCTCGGTCACTACCCTTTGTACCAGGTTCGTGTCACGACTCACATGACCTTGGCTTCGTCACGTACTTACTGTTTATCCGATATATAGATATTTCCCCATAGAAAATTCGCGAAGTCCGCTCTCGCAGCGGCCTCTGCGCTCACGTCCATCCTAGAGCCTCCTAACCAACGTTTCACAGGCACAGCCCAACCCCTTATGTTGTGCTCTCTCGCCGCGAGAGATGAGTGACACTATAGGGTCTCTCAACTTGTCAAGAAGTACTCATAATATTCTCTAGCTACTTCAATATTTCTGACCAATCTCCTCTCCCATCTCCCCACACTCTAGCACTACTATACAAAGGCCGCGAGCCATGGTTCTCTCCCCTGACGCTTGCATGACAATTCTCGCGCCATTATCTTGGTGTAGCTGCCACGTAGCTCACTCCAGGTATGATAAATCACTCGAGAGTCGAGGTATGATAACCAGGCCAGCAGTGTTGATCTTGAACCCCATTGGGTACGGTGACGGCTACGATTTTCCGGATAGTTGATTAGCTCGAGTGGCGGATGTACTTATAAAAAGCCCATTCATAACTTGAATGCGCTGTCAATGAGTTCCCTTCAATCATTCTCTGTGCTCCACTCATCAACCATGTTATACTTACCTGACCTGCACGTTTCGGAAAATACGGAGCTCGTCCTCGCGGTTGCTGCTTGTCTTGGGGTAGGAGCCGCCATTCGCACTTACCTTAATTCAGGAAGTAAACTTCCCCTCCCACCTTCCCCTCCCAGTCGGGGGCTTTTGGGGCACGAATTACCGTATCACAAGTAAGATTTCACATTCGACTTGTTTGTTTTTTAATGTTGATTGTGTCTCGTCGTTCATCAGGTCGTATCTTACTATAGAGAAATGGATCGACGAGCTCGGTCCTGTGATCAGCTTTCGCTCAGGAACCCGGAGAATCGTGATTATCGGCCGCCTCAAAGTCAGTCCCTCTAGCTGAGTTGTCATACCCAGGCTTAACATTTTGTTGCAGGCCGCGGAGGATATCTTGGAGAAGCAGGGCGGAGCGACATGTGATCGTCCTCCCATGTATTCTACTCAAGAAATCCTCAGCGGCGGACAGTCCATCGCCTTTTCACGCGCTGGGGACAGGTTGCATCACATGCGTAGGTTCGTAGTCCGGGCACTGCGCAAATAGCCCCTACCTTACAACATGGTGCAGAGCGCTTCATTCGCATCTCGGGCCGAAACCAGTAGAGCTGTATGAGCCCATGCAGTTGTCATACGCAAAGAATATGGTCATCGACATTCTTGATGATCCATCCAACTTCCAGAACCATACGTTAACGTAGGTGCTTTCCTAGGCTCGGGTTATGATAGAACGCCACTTACGGGGGGTTTTGAAGTTTTATTTCATCGGTGATTATGAAAATTGGTTATGGGAAAAATAAGCGTACGTTGGCGGGTGATCCCGAACTCAAAGATGCTCGCCGGCGTTTAGAGGAATTGGGTAGATCTCAGCGCCCTGGTGCTTACCTGGTGGACTCGATTCCGTGGCTCAGACACATTCCTTGGTATGGCAGAGGTTTAAGACAGGGATTTGATAGGGGCAGGAAGATCTACATCGATCAGCTCAATTACGTGAAACAGCAAATAGTACGTATTGCCCTGTCAATCTTTACATGATGTCTGAACCGTTCCACAGAAGACAAATGAGGACGTCAACCCTTCGTTCGCGAAATACATGCTCGAAAATGAATTTAGTTATCCCTTTACCGAGCTTGAAAAAGCTTGGCTTATCGGGAGCTTGATGCTAGCATCCACTTCGGTGAGGTGTCTTATTTGTTTCAAAGACCTGTGACTCATATTAGGTGTTAGACTGCCGCAGCATTATGCACGGTGCTTATGACAGCCGCCCTTTTCCCCGAGGAGCAAGCTAAAGTCCAGGCCGAGTTTGATGCGGTCATCGGAAGGAACCGAGGTAGTTTCATTCCTATCACAGTCTGATCGAGTTAATGATCTCTCCACTGAAGTACCCACCTTCGCTGACGAAAATTCCCTTCCCGCTCTGCGCGCCTTCATCTTGGAGTGTCACAGATGGAGACCGTCTGCTTCCGAAGGCGGGTATCTTCATTGTCGGTTTTGTATTTGGAGTTTACAAGGTTCCCACTGCAGGACAGGCTCACCACACAACAAAAGACGTGATCTGGGCAAGTAGTATTTGGACAATTTGTCGTGCGAATGATATTCTAACATTCACTGACAGGAAAATTATTGCATTCCTGCCGGGACTACGGTGTTCGGCAACCATTGGTAAGCGTCATCTTCCAAGATACGAAAGATCTAACGGGCGCTGCTCAGGGCCATCTCTCGGGATCCTGACGCCTTCCCTGACCCTCACGCATTCAAACCTCAGCGCTGGATGAACGACCAAGGTGGTCTGAGGAACGACCTCAAATTCTATACCTTCGGGTTTGGTCGGCGGTAAGCCCCGTCTCTCAAGATACCTTTTCTTTGACTGTCCGTGTTTCCAGCATATGCCCCGCCCAACACCTTGTGCCCAGGTAAGGATGTCCTTCCACGTATATGATCTTCCGAGCTAATTTCGATTGGTACAGAGCCGTGTTCATACACTCACTCCTTGTTCTTTGGGCCTTCCAGATTACTCTGGATCGTACGAAGCCAGTAGATGACATGGGATATATGATCGGGGTGGTGCCAGATGTGCAACCATGCACTGTTCAGTTTGAGAGCAGGATTCCGGAATCGACGCTCAGGCGCATGATGCAGGATGATCCCGAGGCTGCATGAGGAAGCTTGACTGTAGATATCACAGTGTCACATCATAATTTTGGCCCAAGTTGTATCTTTCTCTGTTTTGAGCCGTGTGTTCAACCACGCATCGTCGTTTTTTTATATTTCCTTCGATGTAGAATTGTCGCTTATACCTTGCTTTGTTATAACGCTCCATGGTACATACCCTCAAATAAAGATGTGCGACACAACTGTCGAGTGCAGCGGATCTCAGAGAATCTCGAAGTTGGCTAAGGCAAGGGTCTTCATTGTGCCACCATTTACATGCAGTATACTAGCCACGAGTGTTGGAAATTTGAAACGTCAACGTTCAAGTGTAGATTGCCAGAACTATATATTTTCCTTGAAATTCGCTCGACCTCTGCCTGGTCACCTGCGGCTTATCCTCGATGATGCTTTGTGCTGAACATGTAGGAGTAAAGTAACGCTAGACATTGATCTCTTGAGTCTTGTCGAAGGTCACCCGTCGAGTCCGTGCGTCTGTCGAGATGACCCTCATAATTAACCAATTATCTTCTGTCCCGCAAACATTCAGATGGGCCAGACGTCCTGTGTCCCTTTAACCTTACAAGTTGTAGATCTTACCGGTGACCAAGCAAGCGATACCGTGACTGAGTCCGGTTCGACATTACTTAGGGCAATTTTTTTTTTTTCATGAACTACTGTAAAGTTGAGCATTATATGCGAAGATTTGTACAGTACATAGTACCACAACGATACTTGAGACAAGTTCTCGCATTCCCTGCAGAGCACCCTGCAAGGGTAGACTACTTGGATTGTGTCTCATGCTACACATCCCCGTGAGTTGACACGTCGTGTATGTGCTCCTGGAAGGCAATTGCAGTCATGCAAGTTCCTTCATCGGAGTCGGCGACAGAGGCTCTCACACTAAGAATGAGGCGTGGTCCCAGTACAAACAGCATAAGGAACGTGACAAGTCTCAACACTGCCATAAACAATCAAAGATCCCACAGATAATGAGTTCTATGGAAATGAAGAGGAGTGATTAGATGCAGATGAGTGGGACACAGATAGGCGCACCACGATCTTTGGAGACAGCAAGCTGAGATTGAGGCAAGAAGCAGCGGCAAAGCTAAGTCATTCGGAAATTCAGCCACAAAAGATTATTACGTTTAAGCTAAACGCGCTCACGCTGCAAAGTAAATCACATGGGTTTTGATTAACACCGTGACACAGTCCCCAATGATCCATTCTGTCAATGGTCGTTGCAGTTCACGGAAGTGTTTTATAGCAATCCAAACAGAAAGACACAAGGCGAGGACCTCCCATGCAGTGGTGAGTATGAGAAGCCTGGCGTTCAGAAGTTGGCCATTTGGGTCTGAGTTGAAAACACACTGATAGGTGCCAGAGAGAGCGAGCTCCTCTGAGTCTGGCGTTCATTCCATGAGCCTGATGTGCTGAGACCTTTCATTCATAATCGGAGCTTACCCCGACCGTTTAATTTCCCGACGAGAATTCCACAAGCGATCATGATCGGCAGGAGGATTACAACGAGGAAGATGAGCATCTTTCTCGATCGTTGATACATGGCATGTATCCGGGTGATCATGATGACTAGCATGATAAGTCAATATCACCGAGGTACTGCAGCTGCTAGAGTAGCTCACCGGGAAGCATCACATTCATGACAACGTACCCTGTCCACCCTTGTGCCTGGAAAATGATAGCGCCTGAAAAATACAGTTACTCGTGACCACCGGAGGACTCGATCTTTCAGATGGACTCACATCTGTTCCAGTCATTACGTTGAACCAACAACCTCGTGGAGAAATGCACTCACCCCTACGAGTACACTTAGTTGAGAATGTTAGGGATCGGTGCGCAATACTCACCGCATCTGTCAACGAGACTGACGGGAGACTTGCTGCATCCCGCTAGTCAGAAGAAACGGACATGAGTGCAAGTGAGGAGACATACCTAGCATCAATATGCTGATTGTGAGAGGTGGTATATTAGCGCAGTGCCAACTTGTTAACCTCGCAGACATACGCAGAGTAGGGCATTCCAATGTAGCGAACCTATAATGTTCCGAAGTGAGCACACTTGCCAACTGCGCTTATAGCATGACCTACGTACACTCAGATATAAAACCGTCATGAGGGAGCAGCGTCGCCTCTGCCCCGAGTTAATTTGATTCTTCTGATATGGAATTCTGCTTACCCAGATCAGTTCAATCTAAAAACCATTCTTAGTGAGATGGCTCCGGTAATGGCGTCAAATTACTTACCTCTTGTCCGAGTGTCAAAGCTGGAAGATACCGTAGGTACATCATAAGTGTCGAGAACTCAGACAAGTAGTATATTCGCTCACCCCAATCATATAGGACAGCAACACAGGATGCAACTGCAAAGCCACAAAATGAGACATCTCCAACATATGATCAAAGTTGCTCTCCACGAACCGACAAAATAGCTGTAAAGACGATAAAAATCGATTAGCGGCTGCCAACTGCTATCATTTGAGACGAGGATCATATCCAAAGGAAATATTGGTGTCGAGAGTGGCGCGCTTTGTGAGCGTATTATGAGGCTTTTGTCTTACTTATACGCCATCTACCCCTTGGCATCATGGGACTCCATGAACATTTAATGCGTCGCGCCCAAACTGTTTGAATACCGGGGGTCCAAAAGGCTGTGAACATCTTGGTCATTTCGGGAACATCACATCAGGCATTTAACCTGTGTTTGACAGATGTAGCTATAGCTAGCTTTTCCCGCTAACATTAGTTAGTGGGTTTTACAGTGTGAACTGGATTTCCACTAATTTTTCACTTTTATTGAATCGGGGCCCAATATCTCATTTGCTGTGCTGTGGCGGTGTGCGGCGGTGTCCTCAAGCGTTCCCTAGTACAGGCCCTGCGATCGATCGGTGCACAAGTAAAGACCAGGTTGGAATTTCGCCCTCCTTTCAAGCTCATCGGTCGCTTAAGCTTCCCGGTTTCAGTCTCTTTCGATGGCGAACTTTTGAACAGCTTGGTGTCAGTGGGCGTTGGTCTTTCGTTTGGCTGCCCGGCCGTCGGATCTACGTTCACGGCTGTTCTAACATCAACCTATGAGGGACGGCCCCTAAGCACTGACGTGTTATTCGAGGTGGTCGTGGTGCTGCACGATGATGTGGTCGTCGGTTCTGATTGGTTAGCTGCTTGGAGACAAGTAGGCCATTTTGATCGTCAAGTGGCGTGGCATTCCTCACAGCTCTCGGAAGTCGGTGAGTCTTCAAGATCCAAAAGGATATTTGCATAGTCTGACTTCTTTAGAATTCTCGCCTCAGTTAGAGTCCTCTGCAGCTTTTGAAGTTTCTCCTCATTCGGGAGGTGTTTTAAACCATTCGTCCCACGACGGGATTGTGCATGAATTTCGTTCTTATTCTCCATCTTTGTTTTCTGGCAATGCAGGCACCATTGAAAGTTCTTCAGAGGTGGGTGCGGTCTTGGCTTCGCGTGCTCATTCAAAGTCCATTCTTCGTGATGTGTTGCTGGGCTCGCGTCTTTCGGGAGTGCGTGCTTCAATTTTTGCTCCTGATTATTTTTCTTTGCATTATCAATGTCACCTTCATGGTTTGGAATGCGCACTACCTTCTCGTATTTCAACTTTACGGGACTTGTTAGTCATTCACATTCTCGCGGGTGAGTGTGCGACAGGCGAACATCAACCTTGTCATGCGGACGATATCGCGTGTCAACATATTCATTCAGGGTTTCCGTTAGCACATGAAATCACTGCCCATGTTATTGACAAACTGCGAACAGCTCCACCTGATGTTATGACGGTTGATAAGCTGTACGCGGTAGCCGATGCTACTGGCCTTGAAGAAGCCCGTACTCCCAGTTCACTGTGTCGGTCTCGACACAAGTTGGTCAGTATCATCACGCTTTTTCGAGACAAAGCACTTCATGCTCGCACTTCGAATACAGTATTGACTCTTTTTACTAGTTTTGAGCGTCTCTCAAGAGGCGCGTTGCAAGCTATTGATCTGTGCCACTCGTTGTCTCCAGAAGGGACTCGTGATGTGTTGTTGGATAGGTTTTGGATCATGTTACGAAAGGTCTGTGTGTCATGCACACAGAAAATGCCAGAGGTACTTGCAAAGATGCCGTTGCTGAACATTGTGATCCTTCGTTGGCTAGCAATCCTTCGAATTATGGTGACTCCGGCCAAGATGCGATTTACCAGGCGCAGTTGAGCTTATTGGAATTTGCGCAAAGGAACAGTACGCGGAAACCTCTCATTCGCTTGCTACATGTTCATAGCATTGAGTTTGATCTGGATGATAAAGAACGAGGGAGGATTGAAGGGAACAAGAGTCTATGGTAGAGGCGAACAATTGTAAGATATAGCGAATGTTAGTGGACCCATACAGTATTCAACTTGTAAGCAAATGTGAATCATATTGTTGAAACTTAGCGTTAGCGGGCTGTGCCACGTCAGCTGGCCTTACATCTTATATTTAATGCATAATATTGATGATATGTATCACGATTGTAGATCACATGATAAAGGAATAGATAGGCAGACTACATTTGTAGGCTCGGAGATGCCACTGAGATACGCTGGCTTCTCTGTGCCCATGATGATGCTGAGGGTTCGGAGAGCAGGGAGTACGATGGGGTGCAGTACGTCATCCGTCTCTGTGATCCCCACAAGAACAACGACCCGTTGGTGCAACTCGAGAGACACGAGATTTCGCGCCGATGACAGGAGGTTGCGAAAGATGATAAGACTGTTTGGAATGTAGTTACATTCGCTGAGACTGACATGTGTCAGAGATGATGCACCGAAGTGTCGATGCAATATATTCGAATCGCATCCCTTCAGTGTCAACATCTTCATCTCAACCTCCTTCAATGCAGGCGCATGAGGAAAGCCCAACATCGACAGCACAAATTTGAAGACGTCAGTGTAATTGGTCTACTCCTTGATGATTCGGAGGCTCCTCCATCTATGGAGGCACTCCCGCAGCACTTCAAGGCACGTCTTGACCCCGTCAAAGAACCGAGATATCGGATGTTGGATCCGCGGGTTGCAGTTGGGAGCAACAGATACGACAACATCAACCAGCGCATTCGCAGATCTCTTCACATATGTTTCGAGATGTAAGGGCATCAAGCCTGGTCACAATATGCAGGCGTGCCCAGAAACGAGAGGTACTGAGAACAAGTGACCGCCATCGATGACACATGCTCGCAAGTATCACGCAATCGAGGCGCAGCTCGCCGTTGACATTGTATCTGTCGCCTACGACGGCCTGAAAGATGGGGAGGAGCTCGTGTGGCAAATACGATATCGGAGAGACACTTTTGCCCGAAAAGCTGAGGTTTCGGCCATTCTCCAAAGTTGCTACATGAGGGTGACTCAGTTTGAAAAGGGAAGACATAGAGAGGAGGCATTCTTTCCTACCTGCTTTGCGAGATGGGTACTATGTTGGTGGTTAGTACCATGATAGCACGAGCTTTTGAGCTGGATGCGCACGTTTCTGAAAGTCTCACACTTCCTATGCCATGGGTGAGACTGACACTGTAGTGCGCCAGTGTCCGCTCGTGCCTGTCAGGCGCTCGCTACACCGTGAGTCAGCTTTCAACTTGACTGCAAGGAGCGGCTATGGCTGGCTATGCTCTCTAGTTGGTTGTGTCACGCCAGTGACAGCTTCAACAATCGGTTGGAAGTAAGCCTGGAGTGACTCGGCCATTGCAAGCTCCCTTGTTCGGTCGTCCGAGGGATCAGGCTGATGACCATGCATTGCTTCTATCAACGCAGCGCTTTTATATTCCAATCACTACCATGATGCAGTACTAGTCGATGCAACAGTCGCGATGGAGCCGTTGAGGTAGGTATAGGACTGAGCACTAAGAAAAATCACTGTCTCTTGTGGGGAAGAGCTTATGAATAGAGCAGTGTTTTGAAGACACACCAAGCTATGACCAGTAGTCTCCCGCAGGCGAACCAAATAGAAAGATCTTTTTATATTATGGGATTCCAGGCGCGTTCTCGGGCGTTGCGAATTGGTCTGAAGTGTTTAATACATTCTGGACAGCATTCACGTGCATACGTTGGTTTTGGGGAGATGAACATTATGGGTTCGCATCAAAGTTGCATCAAAGCAATGAACATTGTTCAGAACTGTTAAGCATGATCACGATCTTGGTTGAAGTCAAAATGCTAAATGCCAACCGGTAATTCCCGAGAACATGGAGTAAGGCAAGAGTAAGTATGTGTACTTACTACCTCGATCGATCTCCCGAAGTCGTTCGTGAATACAATGGCCGCATGTATAACCATAGGATCAGGGCCTTCATTATTGGTATTTGGCGAGGTCAAAGGTTGTGAGATCTCGCGGGAGTCACAATGTCACGGTCAGCAAGGGGTCCCATTAATATTGTCAAAGATCAAAATGAACTGACCAACAATCGTCGATGTTGATTTGGACTGCGAAGCGCCCATAATCATCAAGCTCTTGGAGTTCCTTACGGAAGGATTTATGACACTATCGAGGTTCGTCTTTTGCCAGGACGAGACAGCTAAAATGAGACCCAGGGGCACATGATTGAAGTTATACGAGGCATTTGATTGTTCTATCACATAGTAGATACAAGGTCTCCGAACCATTACTATCAATCGTATGTTACTTGGTATCTCAACTTTCCACGGTAGGCATATAGATGTCGACGATAAGCGAAAGAGACGGAAAAAGCAGGGGAAATACTGAGGGATACAAGGGCACGGTCTGATGATGAGATATGTACAGTGAATGAGATGCGGGAGAAATCCAGGGATACAGTGATGGTTATGAGAAAGGGTTCATAATTTGGATGGCCGGTGCGCCAGCGCGGATGCCTCCTATTAGTGTGTTTTACGGTATTAGCGTGCTCCGGCACCGAGGTTCATAGCGCCCAATATGACTTCCCATGCTAGGTCAAGGCAGTCCCAGAGTTCGGGATCATGCACGCCTAGCGCCACGGCGTTTCTCCACACAGCCGCGATATTCTGAGCAACGTTGGTAAGTGCACCCATACCAGGGGCAGATGCCATAAGATGCGCGGAAAGCGTGTGGAGTGCGGGGCCGGAGGCAAGTGTGCCTCGGAGCGCTTGTGGTGAAGTAAGGGTAGATAAGAAAGAGCCAGGGACAGCCGGGAGGAGTACAGAGAGCAGTTGAGGTGCAGAATGAGTGTAGAGGAAAGTGTGCAAGGGGCTGAATGCTGCCGGTGCGGGTATAGTGAGAGGAAGTACTGGAAGAGTGACGCTAACAGCAGCGCCATGGGATGAAGCCGATGGGGGGAGGCGGGGGAGGGAAGCGCAATTAGATGCGAGAATGAGCGAATGGGTCGCCACGAGGGTCACATACGAATCGGACGAGTTGGATGATCTGGAGAGTGCAAGTATGTGGGTGGGGTAGGAAGAGGAGGAGCCAGATGGACGAATTGGAACGGTTAGACTAGGCGTGTGGTGCAGTTGCGATCGAGGCATGCTCGAAGGCAAGTGAGATGGCGAAAGTGCTGCGATACCAGCCAACATCCTGGGTGATATGTCAGATCAAGTCGACAGAGTGATTTTACGTGCTACTCACTGGTTTGCTTGCAACTTCAGACCGCGTCGGACGTAGTCCATCGGTACTTCAGAGAGTTCAGGCGCAATAGCAGCAATATTTTGTCTGGGAACCTCAGCGTAAGCTGGGCGTTGGAGCTTGCGAGGAAGTTGGACATTAGAAGGATAAGAGTGTTGTGCAGGGAAAGAAGCCATTGTGGGAGTAGCCGATTCCTCGTAATCCCAGATGGCTTTTGTCTGGATGGGGTGTGCAGCACGGACTTGGTACATCGTGGCTAGTGTATGGAGCTGGGAAATCGTTGCCGGTACTTAGAAGAAAGTCGTTGTAGTAGTGCAGTGCTTTGGTTGTGATATCAAATCACTTTGAGAGTTTGAGACAGCGATAAAAATGACGACTTTGTGAAATGCTTTATATCCCAAGTCTCCACCATTTTCAGAACAAGGATATGTTTAAAATTTGTTTGAACTGCTACCTCTCTTTGACGCCTTTTTGGTCATTCGTTTGTAGACCGTTTTGGAAATTCCCTTGATGTCGTGGGCGTTTCGCATCAAGCTAGAGCAAGGTCAGATGCTAACTTCAAGTCAGCGCGCGTCTTTGTAGTCACATCACAACCCGCGAAGGACAAGGACCTACCTTCATCCCTTTTTGGTCATCCGCGAGTATTCTTCGAGGCTTCCGATTGCTTCTCATTTACCGGGTACGAAGCCGTCATGCAATCACAGCATGGGGGTAAACCCTTGCCCACCTAACCTTTTGTGGTATCAAGAACCTGTCCAAACGTGGCATACCTTGTTGCCGTGGTCGAGGCGAATTTACGTCGATGATCAGCGCTCCCATTACTGGAACTCTATTGCTGACGCTAACACCTGGTTTCGGCATCAAAGCTGATATCAATCACAGCATGTAGATAGAGCTAACCTTTTGTGGTACCGAACCTGCCCGAACCTGGTGTAAGTACATTGTTTGTGTGGTCAGGGCAAGTTTACGTTCGACATGCTCAGCGCTCCGATCTGTGGGCCTCCATACTCGAATGCTCCATCCACGCCCTTTTCGATGTGCTTCCGGAGCAACATTTGTGGGCGTCTGTCCTCGCTATTAACATTCCAGAGACAGAAGCGACTAGGATGTTTTCGTTTTGAGTCGAGCTAACTCCAGCCGGGAAGACAACGTGTGCGCCTCCACCACAGCTCCATTGATTGATGGCGTTCTGAAACCGGTCCTGAGACCATTCAGAATATCGGTAAGCCAAAAGCTCACAGCAACCTCAAGGTGGAACCCGGCTATCCAGCCCTTGATTGATATCAGATGAGTCTGGTTGCAGAATCCCCGGAAGCATACTGGCGAATCCATTCTTCGCGCATGAGTAATACTGTTTTCCCCTATGCCCATGCACTTGCAATAATGATTCCGTCTTCTTGATCATTCCAGTGAAACGCATACGTGGCTGGTCGATTTGCTCAGAGTCACGATGGCCTGGGTCGCCCTTCTGCACCAGTGAGGCTGCTGCTTTTTGCAACATAGGTAAGCATGAACTACGAGTGAGATTTACGCCGAATTAACGATAGCGAAAACCTCAACAGCTTTTATACCTTCATTTCCATCACTATACAGGTCCTCCACACCTCGAACACGGTGACTCCATCATGCGATGAGTCCAAGCAATGAGATGGCCAAAACATCCTCTGGACAGAGACGCGACGAGGTTGCATTTACATTACGAGAGGAAAATTTGACATTGCACCGGCCCCAACACCCGTGGTGAATCCGCTCGGCGCTGGGACCAACATCAGTGCGCCAAAGAGGTCGCGTGAGTCATGGTCGTCACATCTAATTGATAGAGACTGAGCTCTGAATTTCAATGACCTCAGGCTTGTCTATGGTATAATGGTGTTCTACTAAAAATCAGTATGTGAGACTTGCTTGAAAATGGGAAGAACCTACCATGTTCGGATCCGCCGAGATAGATTCTGTCATTTCTGCTGTACATCATGTCTACCGAACTTTCTTTCCGACACAACCTCGACGTAAGGCAGGGACGTTGTCAGCTTCTCCTCTACTTCCCGATCGATCATGGTTCTGTCACCACTCGTCCTAGACCCAGCCGGCGCTTAACAGCGAATGGGCTGAAGCCTATCATGTGTAACTTATACCTGGGATGGCACGAGTTGTCGTGCCAACTGCAGGTAATACCAGGAAAGCTCGACTTCTAATAACGTTAAATCCATCGGCAGAGTGGCGCTTGAAAATACGCGTATTTAGAGGGGCCCAATAATCCCATGGTATTATTCCTGCGAAGGAGTCCAGATTGAAGAAAATCCTGGTGGAAATGACGAAGAGGAGATTAGACTCCGTGGTAATGCATATTAGTCGATGTGTAGGATCTGAGGTCCACGTCGTGTGTTGGGCTTGCATCCGCGGTGAGCCATCTGTAATATTATCCATCGGAAGAAGGGACTGTATGTATGACACCGATGCAGGCAACAAGAAACATGCAAGCAATTGCGGCGCCTGGGACATATCCTCGATTGCATAGAGCTTCAAGTTCAATTTGTGGTCGGAAATCACCAATCTATCATTTCCGAGGAAACATGGTTTGATTATGTCGTAGTCGTCGTCGCTGATGATTGAGATGATGACGTCCTCGTCAGATATTGAGCATAATGTGTCGCCGAGGATGCTCTAAATCAAGTGTCGATCGACAAATATTTGCACTATTTCCGACCGCCTACATTGGATGTTGATGAATGCTGCCAGTACCAAATTCGCAACCACCACATGGGCCCGAATGTAGAGCTGTCTGCAGCTCCGACAATATGGTAGACCCGGAGAGCGATATATCTTTCCCAACCGCTGAGCTTCATTCTTAAACTTCCGCAGTCACGCTCACGTCGGGGCATTCCCGACAGAAATAGTGACTGTCCAGCAGCTTGGGGGTGTACACCATCTCCATCAAGGGCTCTAAGGTCAATACAGAATCTGTCGTCACCTGACTGGAGAGGATTACTGGCGTGCAATATCAGGTTTTGTACTGGGTCCATAAGCACGTCGACTACTCTGTACACATCTAGAACTGAAAGCGATAGTGGGTACAATTCGCGCTCGATTTTTTGTTGTGAAGTCTTTGGAAATACTGGAAAGATCGTGGCGGTGTACGTGCATGTGTCCCAGAGGCAGAGATGGCCATTGGCGAGGAATACCGAGTGTGCATGATTAATTTGGTGTGGTGCGGAGAGTGTTCCGATCGAAGAGTGGTCAAACCTGAACGACGTGGGCATTCGTCCCTCAGGAGCTGTAGGCGCTCAAACATAGAAGTGTGGTTGTCAAAATGTGACGTGTTGGCAACGGGCAACAGTTATTGGCCACCGAGTTCAACGATGTACTGAAGCTCGTGGGAGGACATGTACGTCTGGCAGAGTGCCTTAACACAGCTGCAAGACAATATCAACGCTAGTCCGGTTAGGACATTGACATCAATGAGAATTTTGACTCACAGAGGTACAACGAACGATATCTCGGTAAGGAAGAAAGGTCAAAATGTGAGACAGGATATAGACATGAACTCTGGCTTTCTTCTCACCAGTAGTAAGTGAGTGCGTTGAAAAGGGGCTAAAGAGGACGAATTGCTTCCGCGGAACCATTGAACACTCCGTCCGGCTGATTCATCAACTTTGAGATCTACCGTCTCATTAATGACCATGTTTGAAAGACGATACAGATAGTTTAAAATCGATTCTATATATTGGACGCCTTCTAGATAGGGCTGATGCAGACGACTTACATCAATGCAAGTGTCGGCTTCATGTGAAAACAGGTGAGCTACTATAATAGGAAAGTCTCATGTCGTGAGGTTGCCGTGAACGTGGCTTGCTTCCGACGTCAACTATATGTCTGACCAGTAGAACTGTAGTTCAAACGTTCAAACACCAACTAGTAAGTACTAAATCCTCCCGAACTATCTTCTTCAGAAATCAGTAGTTGCTGGTTTTCGTGCTGTGGAAGTCTCAAGACTGAGTCACATCAGCCGCGTCTCATCCAAGCATACAAGTTCAAGCCAGAATTTACAACGTGTCCTTTGCAGCTCCAACGTCGTGAAGCACGCGTTCAATGCTGCTCCACGATTCACGACACGTCTCAGGTCCTATTCACCCCCCAGGCGCCTCTTCATCCACGTCATTACTCTCATGTAGAGAACGTTCATCCACCTTACGACCCGCCAAGAAACCCTATCCGAAATTACATGTTTCGTCCTTTGCACCAAGTCAGCATGACAAGCGACCTCCTTCGTCAGATGGGCGGCCAAAATCGCCCACACGACCGGCTCATTCACATGGGCAAGCCAGACCAGCCAGCCCTACGCCTGGTCCAGGTACCCCAGGTCATTCAACAGGCTTTCGTGCTCAGCTGGCACATCTCTTGCCTCGCCATGCTGTATTTCTCTTACGGCTTACGATTCATCAGCTCAGCAGTGTTCCCCTTGTCCACGGAGAATTTGAGGTGCAATGGAAGTTTAAGGGGGTGACGTCTGGCGGAGGTCTCTTGGGCAAGGTGAAGGGCAAGGGCAAGGTTATGGGATGTACCACCGCGAACGGAAACGCCAATTTGGCTAAAGGGAAAGAGAAAGAGAAGCCTCATGAAAACGAGACGGACACGGTCACCGCCGTTGATGCCTCAGACGCCCATAGCATTGCCAACTCCAACTCGACCCACTCTCACGATCCGTCTATCCCCTCAGTAATCGTATCCTCAAACACACCAGTGTCACCCAGCCCAACTCCGCACAGCGTTTCAACGCCTAGTAGTTCATCAGCATCGTCGCATTCTCGTCCACACCTACATGTACCGCCACAATACCTCTCCGCTGACTGGTTACCGCAGACTACCACACCGAACCCGACTCCATCTCTGGCTAATTCACCTCCAACTGTATACTCCCCTGCCAAGGGTCACACTCTGTTTGAACAGCTAAAGGATCACAGCGTAACATGGGAACAGACGCTTGACGTCATGGTGCAGATGGGTATCGGTAGGGAAACCCATGAGCTTGGCGGTTGCGAGGCAAAATTCGTGGTGATGCAGGTGCGTTTTTCAGTGTATTTTCTTGCCAACCCTTACTGAGTAGGTTTCGCAGCGAGTTATTCCAGGCGATCCAGATGCACCACGAAATCCTCGGCTCGGTGCTGTGAGCTTAAATCTTGCTCAATACGTGGGCGCTGGAGTTGTCGCCCGCCGTTATTTACTCAGGCAGAGCAAGACTAATGCAACACTCAAGGTAATTCTCCTATTAGTATCTGCATTTTATCAGTTTTACTCAGAAAAAAACCCCTGTAGCTCACCGTCCAACTGGAACATATTGGGGGTGAACCATCATACATTGCCCCACCTCTCCCTAAAGGAGAAATCTTGAGTGGGATTACCGGTTTGCTTGACAATGATGTCTTTCGAACACGACCACGCACCCTTGATCTTTACGCTAACGCTAACTCCTCGTCATCTTCGTTATCCACTATTTCTACCACTTCATCAAGAAAACGCGGTCACAAGAAGAAAAAGCGGAACCCATTGGATGCTAACCAACTCCCAAATACGCGTGGCATTCATGGAACGGAGAAGCTCATCGAAGCATTGTTTAATCCAACGCCAGTCACGCGACCAGGGCTCGTCACCCCATTTACATATCTTGTTGAACCCGAAGTGCAGGAGCATGACCACTCTCGAGAAGGGACCGCGGAGGATGGACATGTCTATGGCGAGGACGAGGGGAGACTTGCAGACGAGTCTCTGTATGCGAATTCTGCGGACCTCAACCATATTCCAGCGCCCCGCCATGATTCGGAGAGCGACTATCAGAGCATTCACTCGAAGTGGACCAACTCACTACGTGCGCCATCCGTGAAGAGCATGCGGTCCGTGAGTCGACTAGGTACCAACGAGCTCGGAGTAAGCACTGCTGTTTCAAATACGACCAGCGTCGAGAAGCGGGCGTGGTGGAGGAAGGTGCTCCATGCGGGAGCTGCATCGTAGGGGTTCATTTTACATTTTTATTGCTTTTCTTGTTATTCAGGTTTTCGTTGCTGCTCCGGGGAGGATAATTGGGTTTTCACTTATATCTATAGCTATTGACATTGCATCACATTCCTATCACATCCTTCGTTCATCTACCACTAGATAACTCGCATTGCATTATGATACACGACTAGATTATTCTTACGAAACGACGCTGAGCGCTGGGGTTTCGGTAAAAGTGAGATATGCACGAGTCATTTCATAGCAGGATAATCGAGGCATTATATGGACAGTTCGCACCAGTATCTGCCCAGTCTATCAGTTGTGAAAGCTTACAAGAGGCAAGCAGACCTCACTCGCTGGCTATGATGCGGTAGGTTGAGCTGTGCTTGATGCCGTGGAACCAAAAATTCCTCCAGTAATAGTTTGCCGGGCCTCGCGCAACTTCCACGCATGGACGACTCTCGCTTTTCGTCTCCGCTTTGCCTCCTTCATTTCCTTCTCGAGCTCCATCTTCGCTTCCTGCTCTGCTTGAGCAGCCGCAGCGGCTTCGTCTTCTACGCGTTTTATGTCAAGCTTTTCGCGCACCAAAATTCTAAGGCGCATTCCCTCGAGACCTAATAACTCAGGCTTTGTTCGAAGAAGGTAGTTGTCAACGCCGCCATGCTACTCCCCAAGGTAAAAGTATGATGAGTAACTGCCTGCCTCGCACAAAAATCAGTGACACATACCTTCTTTATTGTCTTGAGTGCACGCGTCGTAAGCTTCACCTTCACCTCATGCCCGAGCGCGTCCGACTTGAGCCGCTTGCTCTGGACGTTAGGAAGCCATGTCCGCCTGGTTTTGTGTTTCGAGTGCGGGACGTTGTTACCGTACTGTTTGATTTTCCCGTGGAATAGACCGAGTTGAGAACGTCGGAAGGGAGTGGATATTTTAGCCACTGCTGAGGCGAGGACAGGGATGGAGGGGAACATGGTCAATAATTATGACGGTGCTACAAAGAAGTCCGCAAAATGTGAGATGTCTTACCGGAAGAAGTCACGTGAGCATGTTTTCAGCTGCGTGTAACGATGCATACGTTTTGCTTTAACACTTGATTCCAAGTTGTCCAACATGTCTACAGACTCTCCCAGAGATACGACTCGCGAAACAAAATTGTCTCTACCAAAAACATGGTATGCGGAGTCCGCTGGTGAGTGTAACGAAGTCGCTCGTTTCTGCAGAGCTCACCCGCCTCTGACTGTATAGATGCTATCGGTTCGATGGGCATGTTCCTCGCCGGCTTAGTACTAGTATCCAGAAATCGGTAAGTGTCAAGTAATGACAGCCTTCCATACTGCTGTTTCTCCAGGTACCTCTTGGCCTGAACATTACTCATCCTATCCCATATGTTCGCACAGGTACCTGGCATGGCCAGTAGCTCTACTCGCGCTCAGCAGCTTCATGAACCAGCACCCTCTTCGAACAAAAGAGAGCGGAAGTACGCCGTGGACGGCTCTGATGTGAGTCCAACTTTTTGTCCACGCAGTCATTAGGTCTGATACACCCCAGGACGGCCATGTTTGCGCTAATCGTGTCTCACGCCGCGATGTTCACATTCACGGATACAACTGGAGCAATCAAGTTTTCATCATAGATTCGTAATTATTGCTCTATATATCATTGATTGTTTGGATGAGACGGTGTTAAATGATTATGACACAGCGCGCTTGACGCCCCCTCCGCTCACTTTACATCCGACTGTTTATTTTCCAGACTTCCCAAAGACTCTCAGAGTTTGTTTTTTCCTGATTCATTTGATCTCATCAAATGTCTCCTCGACAATTTCAGGCGCGAACTTCGTCCAGCTGGTGGCCCAGATCTTCATCATCCCGAAACGAAGTTGAGGATTGGATTAGTATCCGGGTAGCAACTCGCATGTGCGCGCCTGATGTCACTGCGAACTTTTAGCTGAATGAATGAAGGGTAGAGCTCGCTGCCTTGAGTTATCGCGAGCTGGCGGACGCCGTTGACATGCTTGTGCTAGGTACTCATCATCATCACAATATTAACTGTCAAATGCCAATAGAAAACCCTCCGGGCAACCCTGAACCCGGTTTTTCCTTCCACAAGTTCTGCTTATTAGTGACCTACGTGGTAGAAATCGCATATGCTCCAGATACTGTATAAATCGTCGCTCCCCTACCACTTCATTGGGTCTCTTCCGCTTCTCAGGTACCACCATATCGTCTTCTGCAACTCTGGAAACAAATCATACGCAGATGCCTTTTGCAGTGCGTCGCGTACCTCGTATGGCAACCGTAGTACTGGGAGTTAGCAAGAGCGTTAACGGGCTGCCGAGCTTTAACAGACTGAATGGAAGGCGAAATAGAACGAATTCATGTCAAACAGGACTCCCGACGGATGGAGGGGCCCACAAGAAGTGACAAACAGAACACAAACACAAATATGAACAAACGGCACCAGCGGTCCGGCATCCCGGAGGTTACTTCGGTTAAACCTCATGCTTGCTGAGAGTTGCTGATCAGCGTTATGATTACCTTGTTTCCACACTCTGATTGGTCTATTTCGTGCTATAAATATTGGGCTTTCTGAATCATGACACGTCTCTCTGAACCGACATCAACTTCTTGAAGTCAGAAGGGAGAGCTCCAGGCAGCGTTTGTTGACATTTATGACTTCTTCATTCCCTTACACACCTGTAACACACCGAACAACCGTGAAACCACGTCCATGGGTGCCGTTTAAGCCTCATGAAGGGCACATCGAGGTCCCGCCCCTGCCCTTCAAGCCCCGGACCGATAATTTACTTGGCATGTACAACATCAGCACGCATATCATACCTGCAGCCAATCCCAGAGTCACCCCGGATATTCCAGTTCCCGAGCCACCACCTCACTCTTTGAAAAGAACCAAGGGAGATCTCAAGAAACTAGGACTTGAATTCTTGGAACAACAGGCCCTGCAAGAGAAGGACGGAGTTACGAACGAAAAGTTGCTGTGGAATTGTGTCAACCGATATGCGAAAAAGGACCAGGAAGCCAACGTCAGAACGAAACGGATCACCTTGTTCCTTGTGCACGCAGCGGGCCTTCCGAAGGAAGTGAGTTTCGTGCCATTTATTTCGTAGTCCGCATGCTAGGAATCTGACCATGCATTATGCATAGACATGGGAGACCACATTATGTTATCTACTAACTGCTTGTGGTGTTATAGATGAGATATGGTCATGGGAGTCGGTGCAACATGGGGACTCTGCTCTGCTAAACAAACAGAATCTCAGTGGTACCTGTAAGAGAACGTCTCTCAGACCCGCTCGCTTGAGATTAATGGACGGCAGTTGATTGGACTGATAATGCGAGAGACATTGCAAACTTTCTCATAAACTACATGCCAGAAGAGGTAGAAACACCTGCACTACCCATTCAACTTCATCGACTTCCTGCATCTATTGGCGAATCACGTCAAAAGGGTGGCTTCTCTTCACGCACCCTGGTCGTAGCAGGACACTCGTTTGGAGGTTGCTCGGTGTATGCCATTCGCGTTTCAGAGACCCGTCGACTCAGCTCATAATATTGCACAGGACTTTAGCCGCGTTGAATTTTCCGACCTTGTTTTCCTCAATGATCCTTATCGATGCGATGATTGATTCATACCAAGGAATTGTGTGGGAGAACGCACAGAACTTGGTTGGGCTTACCTTGGTAAGGCGCGAACAGTGGCCATCACGGTGCTTGAATTTCGATCATCACGCTCGCGTCAGAGTACTAACTATGATTGTAGGGAGGATGCCTTGCGTTCCTTCAAATCCTCACCCATGTTCTCCGCTTGGCATCCTGACGTACTCCGACTCTATGTCGATTATGGACTATACGATGATGAAAGCGGATGTGTTAGATTGACAACGCCTCCCATTCACGAGGCTCTCATCCTTGCGAACCCGCGAACAAGTCGCGAAACCTGGGCGTTAATGGGAAAGCTCGACGAGAACATCGAGCTGCTGTGGATTGTCCCTGGAAAATACAGCCAAGACAAGTAAGTCGCGACCGGACTAAGTTCACTGACTAACAAGCACTATTCGACAGGTTAATGCTAAATGAAGTGAAGAAGCAGCGTGTTTGGTGCAGACCCGCAAATTCGTCTAACATTATCATCGAGGCATCTGGCCATCTTGTCTGTATCTCGCCTTGAAATTTTCCCACAACTAACGTATACCTTAGATTCCTCAGCAGTCTCCAGAAAAGCTTGGTGCGTTTACCTACGGGACTCGTTGATTGCTATCTAACTGTCCATGCAGCGCAAATTATGACCGACTTTCTGCGCAGGAAATACGATATTTTCCCAAGGAAGCCAAAGCTCTAAACCTGTCTGGAGAATAAGTGCTGAGTACCAGGAATAACTCCGGCGAACCTATATTGATGGGACGAGTGTATCGATTTCTTAGTGCTAAAGGTGTCGAAGTAGCTGCGCAGAGATGCACATGTTCAGCGTCAGTGGTTGCACGTGTGCACATCCAACGGCAAGGAATCAATCAATCTAATGTCATGATGTATGAGACCACTCGTCACTAAAAGTATATCAGTACTTTTGGCTATAGACAGATAACTTCCTCTCGCAAGTTTGCAAATCTCCCTCGCTTTGTGTGGAATCAATTGTCGATGTCACCCCTCCGACTCAGAAGAGTCAGAAAGCTATGGTTCTGGGCTGGAAATGGTTACTGATATCTAATCCCTGCGTGTACCGTGTCACTGATTGAATAAATAAGACCGCATCACAAAGCTACGAAGCAATAAATTTTTGTAGCATCATAGAGCAGTTGATCAAAGCCGAGCTCCAAAGGAAAAGTCTGCTGCACTAATACCACAGCCTGAGGGATGCTATAAACTGGCAACTCGAGGCGGCATCCTCCATAACACGTAAACATGCCACGCTCTACATACCATGCCGCATCTGTCTTGAATGTATTGATGAAATACAGATCGAAAGGACAAAGTGTCAAGCAAGATTTAAGTCTAGAACTTCTGAGCCATGGTTTGGCGGCCTGCACAGGGGGTGTTTCGAAACAGTCAAAGTCAATTGACAATCTGAGGCGGCGTTGACTGTCGAGGAGACGTCATACCCTTATAAGTACGTACAGGTCACTACTAGCACTGATCTCCGGCATCTATACACACTCCGGGCTTCCCGGTTCACAGCTACCCCACCCTCAAATTTCCCTGCTCCTAGTTCAACTCACCCTGCACTAGCCAGTGTCTGGTTGGGAGTATGTAGAGGAAGGTATAATAAGGCCACCCCATGGTACGCCATGCACGCGCGCCGCGCCCAAGCCCGTATAGCTATCCCCACTCATACAACTTCGCATACGGACTCGGACTCGCCCTACTCCGCCATCCCACGAGGTTCCGGACTCAGATGCGTCGTTGCTGCGCTATGCCCACCCGGTTGAAGGCGTGCATGACTTTCTGCTTCTTGGGGCGAACCGTTGAAGATGGGGAAGACGGGGAGGGTAATAGGCCGAGTGGGTGGGCTGTGGATTGGGGTCGAGTCGAGGCGTTGTAGCAGAGCGGACATTCGAGAGGCGTTGGATGGAGACAGGTCAGAAGACAATTCTGACCGTGCTTTGATTCGCATTCAAGCGCTTACAGATACAGCCCCAGAAGTCAAGGAGAGGCCACGATCGTGTTTTTATTTTGTTTCGTTGCTTCGATGTATCCCAGGACATGTCTTTTTACAACGATCACGACTTGTCACCCAATTTGGTCCCCTACTAAATCGTTTCTCCGCCGACTGATATACATACACCCTCAATGCGGGTCTGCCTGGTTCTCTCAACACATTCATCCTCCCTTATGCAGGTCTATCCTATGCTAATATTGTTGAACCAATCGTCTACTACCCCCGATCCACTGCCACGTAGGTATGATCATTGCTGGGTAAACTAAAGATGAAACTTTGCATTAGTTTGTCCAAGGTTCCCGTTTGGTGCCCGTCAAGCTTGAAATCAGGTGCTTTCAACCCTTTCATCTACCCTTATGATGCTTTAATATTGTCAAGATAATAGTCTTCCACTGGCACGGAAGTATGAGCAAAACTTAGCAAAACTTTATCCCGAGGTTCCCGTGGGGTGCCGCTCAATATTTAATCGATGACCTTGTTAACAATCCAAGGTTCCCCTGCAATCATTTTCTTATCTAGTGTCACCCAAGAAGACATTGTGTTTGTTGTTCGAACGATGTCTGCTCACGGCAATGCGAAATCGGCTGATCCCACCGACGTGACTGACGGATTGTCCTCTGGCATACCCTCAGGTCGTTCCCGTCGTGATCTCGAGAGGAGATTGTTGAGGAAGCTCGATTTGCGCATGTCCGTCGTCGTGGTTTTAAATGCCCTGAACTATGTGAGTCCTAACTATTTGACGAACTCTATCAGTAGTGGCACTTACTAATGCGCACCCATGATTAGGTCGACAGAGCGAATGCTAGGTATGTTACGTGTCGTCATACTCCCTATGCAATCTCACGTTGTCTATAGTAATGCTCGGTTGGCAGGTTTTGAGAAAGACCTGCATCTGCAGGGGCAACAATATGCGACGGTCTTATCTATCGTATATGTGGGGTACATTGCCATGCAGCTGCCAGCGTGGGTTGCGTCCATCATTCAGGAACAGGTCAACGAGACTTTGTCTTTCAGGAATTTGTTTCTGCACTGGCTAGAGAGACCTGCTATTCTGATTCCTTCAAGTATGGCGATATGGGGGATAGTATCAGCATTAACAGGTTCGTCAACGCTGGTCATTCATGAACGCGAACGCTAATCTCGCCCAGGGACCACAAAGAAGTACGCGTTTCCATTTCGCATCATTCTAGTCTGTGATTGATCGACCCAAGTTATACAGGAGTTCTTCTCGCCCGTTTCTTTCTTGGTTTTGCCGAAGGACCCTTTTTTCCTGGCACTATGTTTCTTATATCTGGATGGTACAAACGAGACGAACTTGCCGTGAGAACGACTCTCGTTTCTTGTGGAAGTGTGCTCAGTGCAGGGTTCGGAGCTTTGTTTGCATCCGGTATAATTCAAGGCATGCAGGGAAAACTTGGTCAAGCTGCATGGAGGCGAGAAAAGACCGTCTCCGTTACTCATCGAGGCTGAAAGATTTGTAGATGGTTATTCTACATCGAAGGCGGCGTCACCATCCTAGTTGCGATTTCCGCGATATCCATACTCCCTGATTTCCCGCACAACACTAGATGGCTCACACTGGAAGAAAGAGCACTCGCTATCTCTCGTCTCACAGAAGATGGGCATGGAAGAGTTGACGTACTGGGGAAACAGACGACCATGCAAGGACTGCGGGATGCTGTGTCTGACTGGAAGGTGTGGTGGTTGACATTCGCACTAACCGTCCAGTTCGTGGGATTGTCGTTCGGCATTTACTTCCCAACGATTGTCGCTACCCTGGGATATGATACGACGGTAACGTTGCTGCTCAGCGCTCCTCCGTGGGTGCTCGCCACGATAACTTCATTTGTTCTTTCAAGGTCAGTGGACCGTTTGCATTGAAAATCGTGTCTCAAGGACGACCAGGTACTCTGACAAGAAGCGAAAGCGTTACATATATTTTTGTGCGTCATGTGGACTAGCAGCCCTTGGATTCATCATATCCATGTGTACGATGACACGGCTGTGCGCTATTTTTCGATGTAAGTAGTATCATCGCTCATGAAGCAGTGGCTCTTGTACTCAGAAACGTACAGGTTCCTGATGACCCAAATCGCCGCTGGACAAATGGTGCTCTGGGGGTGGATAAACAACACCTTCGCCAGAGAACCTGCGAAGCGGGCTGCTGCTATTGCTATGATTAGTGCACTGTCGCAGACAGGGAACATCATTGGATCGTTAGTGCAACCAGTCACTCGCTCTCGCTGATCATCCATATTGTACTCATAGGTTCGTCTGGCCGCCTAAGTGGGGCCCGACATATCGCTATTCATATGCTGTCTGCTTCGCAGCGCTTACAGTGTCAACGGCCATGTTTGGTGGGATGCATTTGCATTTGAAGCGTTTGAATGAGCGGATGGAGAAGAATGAGCGGGATGCGAAGGATATTAAGGAACTTCAGGGCCCTGTTGGTTTTAGATATCTGGTGTAGTCTAGGATTGATGCGACTCTTGCGCATGTGGAGGGTAATTTGATCAAAAACACTTACCCGTTCCGCTGTGGGGAGAAGTCCTCGAATCCTAGAGCAACTAAATTATAATATTGTGCCGCAAGCCACATGCGAACACTTCCCGCGAACTTACACCATCCTTGATACCTGGGATAAAAGAAGAAGGGAAAGTTTGTAAGGCTTCCTTCTTCCCCCCCTTTTTTTGCACTCTTTCCCCCGCAGATCTCGACGCGGACACAGCACTTCCCCTACCGAACGGGACGTCCACCTCCTGTGCCTTCGAAGGAGCAGTTAGAGGGGATGAAAGCCACCGCTCAGGCCGCCACTCATTCACGTCAGCACCAGATCTCTCGATGGCAGATGCCTATCCACCAAACCGTGAGAGCACGGGAAAGTATAAAGGGTGAGTGGTTGCTTTAGGGCGTTCTGTGGGGCAACTGTGGGGTGTACCATGCGGGAAGTAAAATCTCTTCATGGGAGGGGAAGAACAGGAGAAGGGGAGACGTACCTTCGGCCCATGATTGGGAGAGAGGGGTAGCACTAGGAAGCAAGTGCGAGTGGACATCCTTCCTTCTTTCAAGGTCTGGCTTGGGGAGACTAGACCGCTGCGGAGTTCCACTGATTGGCTGCACACTGCTGTTGTGAATAACCTACAAAACCGAACATTGAATCTCGGAGCTGCAGTAAGCAAGCGCTGTATACGGTAGCGCGGGCGTCAAATTTCAAAGAATCAATAGTGCACATTGCAAGTGGTACAAAATAAGTACGTCTCAGCGGAGCATTGCCTCGGCAAACGCCGGAAAGTGGGCATCACAATCACACTTGTCGGCGTCGATGTCCCTCTCGCCCTCTCGAGCAGCAAGCCGACACTTGCCACGGATGTTCTTCCGATACCCACGCCCACACCACCACTCCACCTAACGTACGAGGACATTCTGGTTATGTCAGACTTATCAGACTTTTAATTCTTAAGCTTACGACTCGGACTACCAGGGTCTGCAGTACTTCGATCACTCATACGTCATGTTTTCATGTCAATATCACATCGAGTCTTGGAGGAGTTCTATTCAAGGGTCCCCCATCACCTACGACCCAGCAATTGTGACTGTGAAAGAATTGCGTCATGAACGTTGCATGAACGACAGCACTAATGCGAAGGCAGGGATAAGACCCACTCTTGTGACGTGCAAGCTCCTCCGTATCTTGATGGTCCTTCATCAATAAGGGTAGCAAACATCCTCATCCGGCTATTACAAAACACAAATGGTGAGTCAGGGTCGATACTGAATGCAAAACAAACTAGTGATATTTACGTTACAAGCATATCCAGCGCAGCAACCGATGGGGGAGCAAGGCTCGTCCGTCACACTGCATTTCGGGTCCTTGCTGAATGCACTGACAGACATAGATGCTGTCAAAGCAACCACGACGGTGAGGAAGAGGAAACGCATCGGTTGTACGAGGTGAAATGGGAGCTGCCAGACAAGCTCTTGAATGGTTCTGAGAATGACGGTCAATAGTAGGGAAGACGGACTGGCTTTAATATCATGAAAACCTCGTCCATTCCGGGAAAGAACAATGGGTAACGCATTAGTACTAATTGTTCGTCGGCTCTTGGACTGGGGAGAAATGGAGACTAACAGTAAATGGATAGATTTCAGGTGACTACTCGGAACTTCTGAATCTGTTACCAAAGAACGAGCTCGCCGGCAGTGACACGGGGTCAGTGGATCATCGAGACAGTTCGGGTCTCATTAGGGCCTCAGCGCGCTCACAACGTCCGAATCCGCCGCTGAATGGAGAGGAGAAATGTAGCATATACATGGAATTAATTGGATACTAGTAGTGCTAGACTGGCGAACCACAATAAATTTACACGAGAGAATACATGCAAATTGTCATGCACCTGCGTGGCATTCAGAATAAATTTCTCCGATCGTCGTGTACACCTGAAGTATATACACCGATACTGTCGGCTGACGTGCTGGCATCTATATCCTGCTTACGACTCAGACCACCGGGGCTGCAGTACTTTGAATGTCATGTTGTCACGTCAATATCATAATTGAGACTCGGAGATGTCATATTGACGAGTCCCCATTGCCAACAACCCAGCGATCAACTACGAAAGAATGAACAACATCACCAATGAGAAGGCAGGGACATGACTCACTTTCATGACATGCGAGCTCGTCGGCATCTTGAGGGTCCTTCTCAAAGTTGACCTGGAGGCGCGCAATACGTGCCCCCATCTTGCACAATCTATTACAAGGAGAAAAGCAAACTACTCATACTCACGTCACAAAATGTAGTGCAACACTGGCCGTCGGAAATGCATGCCTCGCCAATTCCATAACACTGCTGGTTGAAAACAGCTGGTGTCGCACAGACGGACGTCGATGCTGTCAAAGCAGTCACGACAGCGAGGAAGAAGAAATGCATTGGTTGTACGAGGTAATAAAGGGTCTGTTAGACAGGCTCTCGAATAATTCTAAGACGGTGGACGGTAGGGAAGACAGCTAGCTTTTATATCCTGAAACCTCGTCAAACCATGTTAGGAATGGACAATATGGATGTTGTTATAGTAATTGTTCGTCGGCTCTGCGACTGGGAAGAGAAATGGAAACGATTAGATTTCAGGTGGCTGGGCCGGGTATTTTATGAACCTGTCACCAAAGCGTGAGCTCATTGACATGGTGCTACTTACGGAGAATGGATGAGGCAGTTAGGTTCAGAGTAAGCATCATCCAGGCAGTTCTATTGGGCAGCACGCTGAGCCACAACGTCCAGAGGTGGAACACAACAACATATAGTTAGATAATATACTTACTATAAATTGGTGGAATACACGTACATTACCGTCCAATTGCAAGCCACTAGCCAAAGGACCGCAATAATTCGCACGAGAAAATGATGAACATACACAACACACCTGTGTGGCATTCAAGAGGCATCCCGTCGATCGTCGCATGAACTACGAGTGTTGGAAATGAACCGTGTCGAACTTGATCGGCTGTGAATCGTCGGTGGAATACTGATGTCTCAATGTTCCGTAGAATGATAGAACCGAAATGAGGCTGCATATGAGAGTGCTCCGATGACACAGGTGCAGAACTCCTTGATATGAGATAGCTGAGGTACAATACTGAGAATAAATGCTCACCTGGATTTCCGCTCCATAACACTTACTCTCTTTGTGGCAGGCAGGCGAAATGATTTCCACCCGGTACAGACCCGTTGTAAGAAGGACAAAGAGAGAATGATTCGTGGACTCTGAAGTCATTGAACGATAACTCGATTCAGAAGAGATACCGTAGCTCTCGCGGCTGCTGCTGCCAGTTGGCCCCTGCGGCTCTGGAGTTTGGAACCTGTCCTCCTGTATACCCTTGTAGCGCAATATGTGCCCTCTCACGGGGATATAGTTGAATACGCGAGTGAGTTGTTGGTTGAGGACTGTTGAGAAGAAGGCAGAGAGTCACATGCCCGCATATATACTGCGGCTGACGTGCTGGCATTATGTCCGACCTATCAGACTTTTGATTTCAAGCTTACGACTCGGACTACCGAGGGGCTGCAGTACTTCGGTCACAAATGTCGTGTTGTTACGTCAATATCATAATCGAGTCTCGGAGATGTTATATTCATGGGTCCCCATTGCCAACAACCCGGCGATCAACTACGAAAGAATGAGCAACATCGCCAATGCAAAGGCAGGGACATGACTGACTCTCATGACGTGCGAGTTCCTCGGCATCTTGAGAGTCCTTCTCAAAATTAAAATGGATCTATGCAAATCCCAGGCCCCGTATTCTGTTCAAACTTTCACAAGGAGCAAAGGATGAGTCAAGGGGCTAATCCTGGATGCAAAACAAACCACCCATACTCACGAAACAATAATTGCAGCACTGGGCAGTGGACGTGCATTCAGACTCGTCTGGCAGACATGATTGCGTGTCCCGGTTGAAAACAGCTGGTGTTGCACCGACAGACAGCGACGCTGTCAAAGCAGCTACGGCGGTGAGGAAGAAGAAACGCATTGGTTGTACGAGTTGATATAGGATCTGTTAGACAGGCTCTCGAATAATTCTTAGATGGTGGACAGTAGGGAAGACGGCTGGCTTTTATATACTCAAAACCCCGTAAAACCATTTTGGGAATGGTCAATGGATGGTGTAATAGTAATCGTTCGTCGGCTCTGCAACTGGGAGGAGAAGTGTAAATGGATGAATAGATTTCAAGTGACCGTGCCGGGTATTTTATGAACCTGTTACCAAAGCGCTCATTGACGTGGTACCGCTTACGGAGAATGAATAAGGCGGTTAGGGTCAGAGTAAGAATCATCGGGGCAGTTAGATTAGGCAGCACGGTGAGCCACAGCATCTGGAGGCTCTGACTGGCGACTCGCGAGGATAAACGGAGTCTAACAGCACACGGTCGAATACACGTACATTGTCGTCCAAGCCACTAGCCACAAAACCACAATAATTTACACGAGAATGATGCAGCATCCAACATAACACACTTGCGTGGCATTCAAGAGATATCTTGGTCGGCTGTGGATCGTCAGTACTAGTGGAGATGATAACATCCCAATGTGCCGTAGAATAGAACAGAGATGTGGCTGCATATGAGAGTGCTCCGATGACACAGGCGCAGAACTCCCTGACAGGAGAAAGGTCCGGCGTAATACTGGAGAATGGAAATAAATGCTCACCTAGATTTCTGCTCCATAATATTCTCTCTGTGGCAGGCAGGCTAAATGATTTCCACCCGAGGCTCCTTGTGAGAAGGACAAAGAGAATTGTTCATAGACTCTGGAGTCATTGATCGAACCATAACTTGACTCAGAAGAGATACCGTGGTCCCTGACGTTCAACGACGTCGGGTGACAAGCAACATGGATTTAAGAGTGAGCCATGATTTGGCGACCAGTGGGTGATATTACGTAAATATAGGTATCCGTATGAGTACCGTTTTCGTCCGAGTCGTCGTTGCTCGTCAACGCAATGTATATGACTCTGAGTCAAAGTCAATCAACAATCTGGCTGCCTACGAATCTGATGCGGCGTTGATTGTCGAGTCTAACACAATTAATGTTTACTGAAAAGCTTTCACAGCTTGTACGCTTGGAGTATGGCACACCAAAGCTGGGATTTTTGAAGATCGTGCGAGTGTCGGAGTTGTTGACGGCAGAGAGACACCTAACACGAAGGAACGCTCATGTTTTCGTACTCTCTGGTTCGTACTTTTTGTACTAGATATGACTCCGATACTCAGATTCTCCGTTAGTTTGGACATCCGCCTCGGATATCAACTTCAGAACGACTGTCTTCCTTCGATTAGTCTCGAGACTAAGAGAGACGCATGCCCGCAGTAGGAAACAACGACGAGACCTTTGCGAGACCTACTACAATATGAGGACCGTCTTTGATTTCTGTGGTGGTGGTTCACCCGAGCCATCTCGGTGGTATCCAATCTACGCTTTACTATACTGCTAATTTATTCCCGAGCTTCAATCTGATGGTGACGAACACCAGACAATGCCAGGTTCATCCAGGCTCACTGGCGCATCCTCGACCTCCCTTCTGCCATGCAGCTATATCCGATTATGCTGATTCGGATGTCCACCCAACTTCATAGACAGCTGGTGACCAGCCCGTCTAATGAGGCAAGCCGTCGATAGACGGACTGGTAAATCTGGGTTTGAATTTGGATAGTGCGCGCCTTAGAGTAGTAACGTGACCTGTAGCCAATCAGAACCAAAATTTCGTCGAGAATATTTGAGATATTGAAATTAATGTTTGAATATTGACGCGATGCAGACGCGGTCGCGTCGTTAATGTATGTATTCACTCTATAACTCCAATGGACGTGAACTCGATCATCCAAGCTGTGCGGGAAGCATCACTAGAAGGACTAGATTCATTTGCTCACTCGCTGATACAAGAACGGCTCCCTACCGACTACATCGAAACCCTCAGTAGCAAAGATAAGACGGATGCATTAAGTGCCTTGCCTGCTCGTGTACATCCTCACAGCTACAACCATTATTCCACGACAATTTCAGCTAGAAGCCATTCTTGCAACGTTGAATGGTCGTGACAGCATAATTACAGCTGGTACTTTGTGTCTCATAATTCCTAATCTACTTCGTCCGAACACCATCAGTTTGACAATTTCACCTCTGAAATGTCTCCAGATCACACAGGTGAGATTCAAATTGATGTTGACTGATTACGTGTGAAAGAAAATACTGTGGTACAAGCGCTGTACCGCAAGTTGTGTAATGATGACATTGCAGGCCTTGAGTATGAGACACAATGGTTAAATGTTATGACTGGCGTTCACTCTATGAGCAAAGGCGCAACCAAAACCACTAGGACTCGGTCGTAGTAAATGATGAGGAACAAGATAGGATTGAGAGTGGACGTCTAAGTCTACACTGAGTGTGAACGAAGAGGTTAAGTCTAAGGAGTACTACTAACTACGACTAAGACTATATACATAACATTGAAGAGGCGATAACTGAGTATGAAACAAATCAACCAATGAGAAAGAATCGTACGATACTGCGGATGACGTCGTGATGACTGATGATGATGTCATAGACGGAGATTAATGTGAAGGAGTTGTCCAGACTGTGAATATGTGAAGAGGTGAAAGTGTGAAGATGTGATATAGTGAAAAGGTGAAATGATCAAGGGTCACGTGACTGAAGCCGTTTAGGAAGCGTAGGGGGAAAGTTTAGGAAAGAATAATGGTTGGTATTTGGAATTCGTGACATTAAAACACAATGAAACATGGATGGATTGGTGGTCGTACAATACCACAATCTTTAACTTTATTCTTCGCCTTCGCATGTTCGGTCTGAGCAGCGCTTGCAATAATTTCGCAAAGTACAGGTGCATGTTCGTGTACGACAGAGGAAAGAGTTGTTTCGACATTACAGGCAAGGCCCAGGAGTTCAGGAGTGATAGTAGTATTGAGCATGACATGGAGGCACTGTTTGACCTGGTCCATTTCACCATACACAGTATCACAGACATATGAGAGGGCATGCAGATGCATCCACTCGAGAACACGCACATGACTTTGGGGATCCTCCCATATAAAATCCAGCACCTTCTCCAACCTCCCATTTCCCAATTGCTTCTCAGTCACTGAAGGCACATACATGTGATCGCGATAAGTCGAGTACAACATCTGCAATGGGTCCATTATCTTCACAAGTAAGTCCAGAATAGATATCCGACTGTCCCACAGTATTTTCAGTGCACTGCCGATGCATTTGTGTATAGACATCCGGCTGCCTCTGGTACTCGAACGGGAGGTTTCTGCAGGAGCTTCCACAGTGAGGTCGACGAATACAGAGTCTATGGACCGGTTGACATCAGTGTCGATAAGCATCGAGAGGTCCCCGTCATCCCTGGGCCATCCGAGTCCTTGAGACATCTTTCCCTTGAGAACAGTGCTTAGGACCAGTACTATCTCAGAAGAAGCTGAAGTTTGAATTCAAATCATAAATAGGGCTGTATGAGATGTGGCGCTGCCCTGCAGTGGCCAGCGGAACAAGAGCTGATCGCTACCGGAGTCGACGAGCAATGCTACCTGGATGACACGTTCGATCGAGAACTTAGTAAAGACTCATCTAACTCCCGAAAAGAGCTTGTCGGTCATGTGACTGCTCCAAGGCGCGCACTATCCAAATTCAAACCCAGATTTACCAGTCTAGATGCTGTTATCCTGGCTTCCATCACGTGGATGTGGTTGAACATGCGAGTGAGTTGTTGGTTGAGGACTGTTGAGAAGAGGGCAGAGAGTCACATGCCCGCATATATACTGCGGCTGACGTGCTGGCATTATGTCCGACCTATCAGACTTTTGATTTCAAGCTTACGATTCGGACTACCGAGGGGTTGCAGTACTTCGGTCACAAATGTCGTGTTGTTACGTCAATATCATAATCGAGTCTCGGAGATGCTATATTCATGGGTCCCCATTGCCAACAACCCGGCGATCGACTACGAAAGAATGAGCAACATCGCCAATGCAAAGGCAGGGACATGACTGACTCTCATGACGTGCGAGTTCCTCGGCATCTTGAGAGTCTTTCTCAAAATCAAACTGGATTTATGCAAACCCCAGGTGAGACATCATGTTCAAACTATCACAAGGAGCAAAGGATGAGTCAAGGGGATAATCCTGGATGCAAAACAAACCACCCATACTCACGAAACAAATATCGCAGCACTGGGCAGTGGACGTGCATTCATCGCCATCTGGCAGACATGATTGCGCGTCCCGGTTGAAAACAGCTGGTGTTGCACCGACAGACAGCGACGCTGTCAAAGCAGCTACAGCGGCGAGGAAGAAGAAACGCATTGGTTGTACGAGTTGATATAGGATCTGTTAGACAGGCTCTCGAATAATTCTGAGATGGTGGACAGTAGGGAAGACGGCTGGCTTTTATATGCTCAAAACCCCGTAAAACCATTTTGGGAATGGTCAATGGATGGTGTAATAGTAATCGTTCGTCGGCTCTGCAACTGGGAGGAGAAGTGTAAATGGATGAATAGATTTCAAGTGACCGTGCCGGGTATTTTATGAACCTGTTACCAAAGCGCTCATCGACGTGGTATCGCTTACGGAGAATGAGTAAGGCGGTTAGGGTCAGAGTTAGGGTCGTCGAGGCAGTTAGATTAGGCAGCACGGTGAGCCGAAACATCTGGAGGCTCTGACTTGCGACTCGCGAGGATAAACGGAGCCTAACAGCACATGGTCGAATACACGTACTACGTTGCCGTCCAAGCCACTAGCCACAAAACCACGGCAATTTACGCGGGAATGATGCAGCATCCAACATAACACACTTGCGTGGCATTCAAGAGATATCTTGGTCGGCTGTGGATCGTCAGTACTAGTGGAGATGATAACATCCCAATGTGCCGTAGAATAGAACAGAGATGAGCTGCATATAAGAGTGCTCCGATGACACAGGTGCAGAACTCCTTGACAGGAGAAAGCTTCGGCGTAATACCGGAGAATGCGGAAATAAATGCTCACCTAGATTTCCGCTCCATAATACTCTCTTTGTGGCAGGCAGGCGAAATGATTTCCACCCGGGACAGACTCCTTGTGAGAAGGACAAAGAGAATTGTTCATAGACTCTGAAGTCATTGATCGAACCATAACTTGACTCAGAAGAGACACCGTGGTCCGTGATGTTCAACGACGTCGGGTGACAAGCAATATGGATTTAAGAGTGAGCCATGATTTGGCGACCAGTGGGTAATATTAAATATAGGTATCCGTATGAGTACCGTTTGCGTCCGAGTCGTCGCTCGTCAACGCGATGTATATGACTGAGTCAAAGCCAATCAACAATCTGACTGCCTACGAATCTGACGCGGCGTTGACTGTTGAGTCTAACACAATTAATGTTTACTGAAAAGCTTTCACCTTGTACGCTTGGAGTGTGGCACGCCAAAGCTGGGATTTTTGAAGATCGTGCAAGTGTCGGAGTTGTGGACGGCAGAGAGGAGGGCATCTCTGAAATGGCCGGTATGGGACAAAGTCTGGGCCACGGCGGGCTCTTCGGCACCTCCAAGCGGAGTACGAAAGTCCCTGTGTACGCTTAGCTGCTTGTCACTGTTTCCCACGGCTGCTCACTGGTGGCAACAGTGCCGAGTACATTATTATATACGGACAAGCTGATACTATCACGCTTACATTTACTTTCACTTCTCTACTGGTTTACTTCGATGGATGTTGGGAGCCTTTTTGCTGCCGTGCAGCAGTCGTCGCATTAGCCTTAATGTTACTGCGCCTTCGACGGACCCTTCACCCACGCCTGGCGATACAACAAACGAGTTTGGTGTTCTGGAGAATGGCGACGCACAAGTTGCAAAGGTATCGGGCGAAACAGCAACAAGACGACTGTCTGTCCGAGCTTCTCCGTCCATCAACTCCCGAGTTCCAAAGCAAGTCTCTGGGCCTCCATCCTCCGGCGGTAGCCTTCGAAAGTCCAGTCGTGATTCGGTCTTCTTCAGCGCTCTGCATAAGGCGTTTACGGGCTCTGTGGCGTCCACTGCCTCTGTAGCTCCTCCCCCCACACAGAGCCATGGAAGATGCTATGTGCGTTATAGCGAGATCAAGATCCTCAGGAGCTCCGTTAACGTTGAAGCGGCTCATCAGAGCGTTCCCGAAACCATGAAGGGAGGAGAAGCGATACAGGTGTGTGGGGGCTTGATTCGCCAAGCAGTTGGTATAAAGCGCGATGGAATATTCGAGGTCGTTGGTATCTCCACTCTGCGCAAATCTCATATAGAGTGACTGCGTAGTTGGCGAGGAGGGAAGATCGCTTCGGATGATTCTCGGGACAAGCTGTTAGTGCAGCACTATAATGCTCTATTGCCGCATGCAAGTTCTGCAGGTCCCCGTTGCGCTCGAATGAAATCAACCATAGGCCATCTGTATAGATTTTGCAAATAAATATGGACATGGAGGTAGTATGATAGATGATCTGATGACTTGAGTACGCGTCAAGAAAAGCAACATCTACCTGTTGCAACGAAGACATCACGGCAACTATTACAAGGCACACAGTGGGCGGCGGGGGGAGTGTATGGCAAAGACAGCGGGCAGGCAGGCGTGAAAGGAAGCGGGCGGGCAAGAAAGCTGATGGGCGGGAAGGACGGCGGGCATGGCACGATCATAATGCAGTAATGTAGAGTTGAGGCGGAGCATGCATACAACAGTATTCCAACAATGGCGGGCGGCGGGCGCATAGGCGGGATCGCCAGCGATGGGCGCATTTGCATGGTCGTTGCGAACGTTGTGCAGGATTTAAGCTCCGCTCGGCTTCACCGAGCTTGCCTTTGGGTCCCATACTTGTCCCAGACTTTGGCCCAGACCTTGTCCCATACCGGCCAAATCCTTGACTTTCTGGCAGAGAGACACCTAATACGAAGGAACGCTCATGTTCTCGTACTCTCTGGTTCGTACTTTATGTACTAGATATGACTCCGATACTCAGATTCTCCGTTAGTTTGGACATCCGCCTCGGATATCAACTTCAGAACGACTGTCTTCCTTCGATTAGTCTCGAGACTAAGAGAGACGCATGCCCGCAGTAGGAAACAACGACGAGACCTTTGCGAGACCTACTACAATATGAGGACCGTCTTTGATTTCTGTGGTGGTGGTTCACCCGAGCCATCTCGGTGGTATCCAATCTACGCTTTACTATACCGCTAATTTATTCCCGAGCTTCAATCTGATGGTGACGAACACCAGACAATGCCAGGTTCATCCAGGCTCACCGGCGCATCCTCGACCTCCCTTCTGCCATGCAGCTATATCCGATTATGCTGAATCGGATGTCCACCCAACTTCAGATCTCCACTTGAATATCAACGATTGGACTTTAGCCAAACCACTCTAGGACACTCTCGTCCGCCTTCGCCAACTCCAACAGCGGACTTTAGCATGATATCCCCTCCAATTGAAATCCTTTCCAAAACTCCCTTCCCCACCCCATGTACTCTTCCCTTCTTTTGTACCTCTCTGACCCGCACTCTGCTCGTGTCCGCAGCCACAGCATTGCCTTAGGAAGCAGTGCCAAACATCGCGTCCGTCCCAATATTTTTTGGGAAAGAATCTCCTCCCCATCTCCCCTGGCGAGCAAGTCCTTACTCTAAGCAACTCTCCCCTGAGGCGTAAACCCAGGTCCCCTCCGACTTAACTGGCACGCTCTCTACCATTCCTGCGCCACATTCGACCATGACGAGACCCACGCGATGAACCGCGGGTCATGCGAATCAAAGGGCACAGAGACGGGTGAGTTCCAGTCTCCTTTGCGCTGTGATTGACTACTGACGTCCCACAGGGTCTACTGCCTCGACTTTGACTCACAGGGCATCATCCTAGGCACAGGACGATAAACGTGTTGTACATCCGCACAGGCGACTGTCTTGCGACGTTTGGGGCGCATTTAGTGAGCGTATTGTGTTTAAACTTTGATATGGCCGGTGCGAAGCAATCAATCGAACGATTTTGAGAGCAGAGAAAGATAACGACTCAAAGCTCGGATCAAAGCCGGGCTCATTCCAAAAGAAAAGTCTGCTTGGCACTGACACTACGGCCTGTGAGTGCCATGAACTGATAAACCTTGTCTGGCTGACATATGCGAAACCAATAGTGTTGGCTCTCTCGTATGAGAACCATCGGAGCATCGTGACTGAGGATATCAGAGTGTCTTGAATAGATCCGATTGGCAAAGCTGCGATGCGCGTGTCATGAGTGAGTGGAGGAATAAAATATATTTCTCCCGTCTGTTTAATAGATGGTATTCGGTAATCTAAGCTATTATGATTAACAGTCCTCAAGGAGACACTGATACCATACTTGGCATCTAAGGGCGAAAGCGTATGAAGATCGAATTCACCTGATGGGACATCCTCCCTGATGTCTTCATCCGGATGTCCAGGCCTTGGTCTCCCTACTTCGGTAAGGCAGAATTAGCCATTGATTAGATCATGATTCATGTTGTGCTTCCGCAGAATTAACATTACTGACTTACTCACATGACATGTGCATTGACATTCCATCGAAGGATGCCGTCGACGAGGGAAACCCGCTCAGGTCTTGTGTAGGGTCATGATCGGGTCAATGTGCAAGTCCCAGTCTAGAATGTTTGCGTCAAATTCAATGTGTCACGGAGAGTGATGCGATATGAGATGTACTTCGTATACAACAAAGCAGGGGCATGTGTACCATGTACTAAGCCAATAGATCTGGCTCTCTCGTGTGATGGAACCACTCGAGCATCATGGCTGAGGAGCTCGGAGCATGTCTTGAATATATCTGACTGGTTGAATGAGTGAGTGGAGGAACAAATGTTATATTTGTTACTCCGACTCCCGTCTGTCATATAGACGGCAATTTCATCAAGATATATGTGCTGTATTAAAATTGTTCGAGTCCTTAGTTGATGACCACGAGGGGAACGGAAAGCAAACTTGAAGATCCAACTTGACAACACCCCAACACATCCACTGAACGGATGATTGTTTCCTCAAAATGCTAGCGTCGAGAGGACATATGCGCTTGAATCTGGAGTTCCTTACTCGTCTGGCCAATTCATCATCACAGGTAGCATCATCTTAAACACATAAAATGATCAAAGCCAAGTTAATGTCAACTGTTGAGACTAGCACAGAACACGAATGGTTGACTGAAAACTTTCGATGTGGCAAGTGCTTGAAGGGAACACGAGCATTTGCCTCGTCTTGTTGAACATAATAGCGAGACTTTGGCGAGACGTGCATTATGTGATAAGTTGTTGTTGGCAGGTAGGTTGAACCCGCGCTCAGTGACTTGTCCAGGAGAACAGAGCTAGAGGGCAGAGAGACACATGCCCGCACTCGTTTATATACTGGTACTGTCAGCTGACGTGCTGGCATTATGTCCGACTGATCACACTTTTGATTTTCAAGCTTACGACTCGGACCACCAGGGGACTGCAGTGATTTGGTCAACAAGGTCATGTTGTCACGTCAATATCATAATTGAGTCTCGGAGATGTTACATTCACGGGTCCTCATTGCCAAACAGCCCAGAAATCATCTACGAAAGAATGAACGACATCACTAATGCGAAGGTCGCTGAGGGACATGACTCACTCTCGTGAGAGTCCTCAAAATTTGAATGGACTCAAAATTTGAATGGATCTATGCAAGACCCCTCCTATCAATCAAAGGGTGAGTCAAGGGGTTGATCCTAGATGCAAAACAAACTACTCATACTCACGCTACAAAGTTCAGCACAGCACTGGCTGTCTTTCGTGCACGGCTCGTCAAATGGAGTGCATGGCGTCTCCTGGTTGAAAACAGCTGGTGTTGCACTGACAGACATCGATGTTGTCAAAGCAGCCACGACAGCGAGGAAGAAGAAACGCATTGGTGGTACGAGGTGATCTAGGATATGTTAGACAGGCTCTCGATTAATTCTGAGATGGTGGACGGTAGGGAACACAGCTGGCTTTTATATCCTGAAAACCTCGTTGAACCATTTTGGGAATGAACAGATTTCAATTGATCAAGCCGAACCTGTCACCAAAGCGCGACTCAGAGCTCGTTGATATGCCAATACTGCTCAATACGGAGAAGGTATGAGGCGGTTCAATTAGGCAGCACAACGTCCGGAGGTGGAGCCTAACAGCACCGATGGTTAAATAATATATTCACCATTTGATAGTCGAATACACGTACGTTATCGTCCAAGCCACTAGCCGCAAAACCACGATAATTGCACAACATAACACACCTACGTGGCATTCAAGAGATATTCCGTCGATGGTCGTGTGCACCATGAAGCAGCGGGACCCTGTGGTCGAGCTCGATCGGCTGTGAATCGTCAGTGGAGATGCTGACGTCTCAATGTGCCGTAGAACGATAGAACAGAAATGTGGCTCCATATGAGAATGCTCCGATGACACAGGTGCAGAACTCCTTGGCAGGATATAACTTCGGCGTAATACCGGAGACTGTGGAAATAAATGCTCACATATTATACTCTTTGTGGCAGGCAGGTGAAATAATTTCCACCTGGCACAGACTCCTTGTGAGAAGGACCAAGAGAGAATTGTTCATGAACTCTGGTGTCATCGATCGAAGGACGTCGGAGCGTGTCTTGAATACATCCGACTAGCAAAGCTGCAACATCTGTGTCATGAGTGAGTGGAGGAATGAAATAAGTGTATTTTGTCTATTAAATAGACAGTGATTAGCCACAGTATTAGCTATCATGATCAACAATGCTCAAGGAGACACCGATACATACTCTGTATCCGAGGGAATTGGTCACCGTGACTGCAATTGGATCATGATTCATGTAGCGCTTCCACAGAATTGATATTTCTGGCTTACTCACATGAGATTCCATCGAAGAATGTCATCGAGAGGGAGATCCATGAACAAAGAAGCAGCAGCATAGTAGACGGTGATTCCATGAAGATATGGGCGCCGTATGAAAATTGTTCTAGTCATTAGTCGATGACCACCAGGGGAATTGCCAACTTGACGCGCGATGAAGTCCGCTGAACGTACTTTCTCAAAGTGTCGGCATTAAGAGGACGCATGCGCTTGAATCTGGAGTTCCTCGCCCGTCTGGTCGATTCACCATCAAAGTATTTGGTACAGGGGAGACCTTGCAGGATTATAACACGACATGTCGAGTGTCATATGCCGCGTGTGCACAGAGCGAATCAGAGGAGTGCACTATTATTCGTTTCTCATTCGACGATACGCCTCAGAGGCAAGGTGACAAGGACGTTGACCTCCAAATTATCTACAACGTGGAGTGGCCGGCATGACTGGTTTGGCCAAGGGTATGAGTACAAGACAGGGGCGTCGTCGCAGACGCGTGAAACAGTCGCCTCAAAGCCATCGACAAATGTGACACAGCGTCCATTCAGTGTGGTAAGTACTTGAAGAGAAGATGAGTATTTGCCTCATTGTCAACGTGTTGTTGAGAAAAATGGCGAGACTTTAGAGAGACGCACATTCTGTGATAAGTCAGGTGCAGGTGGTTGAACCGCGGTGATTGACTTGTCAGAGTCAGAGTGCAGAGAGACGCACGGCCCCACTTGTATATATACCAATCCTGTCGGCTAACGTTCTCGCATTATCTCTTAGTTAAGTATGAGTAGTCCTGTCACTCATGTCATGTTTTCACGTCAATACTTCGAGTCTAAATTCAAGGGTACCCATTGCCTACGCGCAGCAATCAACTATGAAAGAATTGCGTCATGAATGACATCACCAATGCAAAGGTAGGGAATGGTTCACGACGTGCGAGCTCCTCGGTATCTTGAGAGTCCTTCTCAAACTGGAGTCTCGCAATTCCCAGTCTATCATAATGATCACAGGGTGAGTCAAGGGGTTGATCCTGGATGCAAAGCAAACTACTCATACTCACGAGACAAAATACAGTGCAGCACTGGCTGTTGGTCATGCATTCGTCACCAAACGGAAGACACGATTGTGTGTCCCGGTTGAAAACAGCTGGTGTTGCACTGACAGACATCGATGCTGTCAAAGCAGCCACGACAGCGAGGAAGAAGAAACGCATTGGTGGTACGAGGTGATATATGATCTGTTAGACAGGCTCTCGAATAATTCTGAGATGGTGGACGGTAGGGAACACAGCTGGCTTCTATATCCTGAAAACCTCGTTGAACCATTTGGGAATGGATTGATCTGAGGTGACTGGGCCGGGTATTTTATGAACTTGAAGGGACACCTTGACGTTGACTCAAGGACGTCGGGTAAGGAGCAATCTAAGAGTGAGCCATGCATGTGTGGCGGTCTGTGGGTGATAGGTATGAGTACCATTGCCAATCGTCAACGTTTCAACTCGTGAAACAATCTGGCTGCTTACGAAACTGACGCGGCGCTGACTGTCGAGTCTAAGACAAAAGTTTTATTTCACGTGCATGTAGTTATGTAAACACGCGAAGGGGAGAAGGTAAAGAGACGCATGTCCCATTATTGCCTACGAGTCTATCTAGTGCCTATTTTACTGATTCTATGTAGTGGTGGTATGCTATTATATGATAGTGTCGCTTTTGTTGATGGTGTTCAACAACATCCACGCGACCTACCATCCAATCTAGCCGATCATCATCATCAACTTTACTTCATGCAATGGTGCAGCAGCACACAAAATCTCTCTCGAATGCCACGCAGGTGTGTTATATTGTAGGCTGGATCATTTTCTCATGCAAATTATTGTGATGGCTTGGCGTGTTTTCGATCTGCTATTACTAGTGAGCTTCGCCTCCCGATGTTGTGGCTCAGCGTGCTGCCTCATCGAACCCGAACATTCTCCGTAAGTAGCACCGTGACCATGTCGATGAGCTCGCGCTTTGGTAACAGCTTCATAAAATACCCTGCCCATTCCCAAAACGGTTCAACGAGGTTTTCAGGATATAAAAGCCAGTCGTCTTCCCTACCGTCCACCATCTCAGAATTATTCGAGAGCCTGTCTAACACATCCTATATCACCTCGTACCACCAATGCGTTTCTTCTTCCTCGCTGTCGTGGCTGCTTTGACAACATCGTCTGTCAGTGCAACACCAGCTGTTTTCAACCAGGAGAGGGATTGCACTCCATTTGCCATGGCGTGCACGAAAGACAGCCAGTGCTGCGCTGAACTTTGTAGCGTGAGTATGAGTAGTTTGTTTTGCATCTAGGATCAACCCCTTGACTCACCCTTTGATTGATAGGAGGGGTCTTGCATAGATCCATTCAAATTTTGAGTCTATTCGAATTTTGAGGACTCTCACGAGAGTGAGTCATGTCCCTCAGCGACCTTCGCATTAGTGATGTCGTTCATTCTTTCGTAGATGATTTCTGGGCTGTTTTGCAATGAGGACCCGTGAATGTAACATCTCCGAGACTCAATTATGATATTGACGTGACAACATGACCTTGGTGACCAAAGCACTGCAGTCCCCCGGTGGTCCGAGTCGTAAGCTTGAAAATCAAAAGTGTGATCAGTCGGATATAATGCCAGCACGTCAGCCGACAGTACCGGTATATAAATGAGTGCGGGCATGTGTCTCTCTGCCCTCTAGCTCTGTTCTCCTGGACAAGTCACTCAGCACGGGTTCAACCTACTTGCCAACAGGTTATCACATAATGCACGTCTCGCCAAAGTCTCGCCATTCTGTTCAAGAAGACGAGGCAGATGTTCATGTTCCCTTCAAGCACTTGCCACGTCGAAAGTTCTGTGCTAGTCTCAACAGTTGACATTAACTTGGCTTTGATCGTTTTATGTGTTTAAGATGACACTACCTGTGATGATGGATTGGCCAGACGAGTAAGGAACTCTAGATTCAAGCGTATATGTCCTCTCGACGCTAGCGTTTTGAGAAACAATCACCCGTTCAGTGGATGTGTTGGGGCGTCTTCAAATCGGATCTTCAAGTTCGCTTTCCGTTCCCCTCGTGTTAATCAACTAAGGACTCGAATAATTTTAATACAGCGCATATATCTTGATGAAATTGCCATCTATATGACAGACGGGAGTCGGAGTAACAAATATAACATTTGTTCCTCCACTTACTCATTCAACCAGTCAGATATATTCAAGACATGCTCCAAGCTCCTCAGTCATGATGCTCGAGTCGTTCCCTCGTATGAGCCAGGCTTATTGGCTTAGTACATGGTGCATATGTCCCTGCTTTGTTGTATACGAAGTACATCTCATATTGCATCACTCTCCGTGACACATTGAATTTGACGCAAACATTCTAGACTAGGACTTGCACATTGACCCGATCATGACCCTACACAAGACCTGAGCGGGTTTCCCTCGTCGACGACATCCTTCGATGGAATATCAATGTCATGTGAGTAAGCCAGTGATGTTAAGCACAACATGAATCATGATCTAATCAATGGCTAATTCTGCCTTACCGAAATAGGAAGACTAAGGCCTGGACATCCGGATGAAGACATCAAGGAGGTTGTCCTATCAGGTGAATTCGATCTTCGTACGCTTTCGCCCTCAGATGCCAAGTATGATATCAGTGTCTCCGTGAGGACTGTTAATCGTAATAGCTTAGATTATCAAAATACCATATATTAAACAGATGGGAGAAATATATTTTATTCCTCCACTCACTCATGACATGCACATCGCAGCTTTGCAAATCGGATCTATCCAATACACACTCTGATATCCTCAGTCACGATGCTCTGATGGTTCTCTCATACGAGAGAGCCAACACTATTGGTTTCGCATACAGACCATTCAGTCAAAACCCTACGTAGAACCTGTACCCTGGACGTGCCAAATGGCCGTACAATGTGTGCGGCCGGAGGCTGGCCGACTGTACTAGATTCATGTATGTGCTGTACTGGCCAGCCTGTAGGGCCATTCTGGCTGAAGCTCATTGTACATACTGTAATGATCAATAAACTGTGAGCTGGGGGTGGTAGGGTGACCAGCCAGCCACGTAGAACCAGTACTGGCCAGTACTTAAGTAATAAGGGAGATTCCCATAGATTGTGACCGGCCAGGCCTGTAGAGCATGTACTGGCCAGTATCCAAGTCACAGGTCCCAGGCCCATAGTCTTCTGCCAGCCACGTAGAACCAGTACTGGCCAGTACCTGAGCCATGGATTGTGACCGGCCAGGCTTGTAGAGCATGTACTGGCCAGAATCCAAGCAACAGGTCATGGGCCTATGGTTTCTATATATTAATCTGCCAGACCCGTAGGACCAGTACTGGCCAGTATCGAGTAAATAAGAGCCATGGTCCGTATGATGATAGGTGGCCGGGCCTTGTAGGATCAGTACTGGCCAGCATGTCAGTAATATGAGGACACACCCGTAGAGTGTGACTGGCCCGGACCCTGTAGAACCAGCACTGGCCAGTATCAATATAAGAAAGGGACATGGCCCGTGGATTGTGACCAGGCCGACCCACGTAGGGGAGGAGCCAGTACGGCCAGTAATCTATGTTAATGGGAGATGGCTGTTACATTGATAGATACCCACGGCCGATCCGGTTAGGGGCCAGTATTACTGGCCCAGTAGGGGTGGAAAGTAATATGGGATACCACCCATGATTGTGACCGGCCGACCACCGTAGGGCCAGTACTGGCCATGTATCTATATGAGTAAGGGAGATGGGCTGCATATTGAGGACCGGCCGATCCCGTAGGGCCCAGTACTGGCCAGTATGAAAGTAATAGGATACACCCATGGATATGTGACCCTGCCGGCCTGACCCGTAG